>LNAC01000686.1:86893-109268 GCA_002007465.1 Ailurus styani | reverse complement strand
CCCCTTCCCGTCCCCTCCCTTTCCTTTCCTTTTCTTTTCTTTTCTGCCTGGCACAATGAAGTTTTGATGAAACAGAAAATAAAAGTTTGGGGGAAGAAAAGTTTGACAATTTCATTAAAATGCATCTAAGTGCTCATTCACAAGTATTTCAAAATACCTACAAGGAATTAGATTAATTTTAATAGGTGTGAAGTAATTGTCAATTGAAAAAAGCCCAATCATATGTATATTTTTTAATGTTTTGAAGCTTCAACTTGAAAGTCATTCCCCTTTTCTTGAAATTTTTCCTGAGTCTCTTCTTCACACCTTGCACATAGACACAGGAAGCCCAGGGTTTTCCTTTGAAGGACTCAAGTGCTGGTGTCCTTTACCCTTTATACAGAGTGTATATGTTTAATTCTGTCCTTAAGACAAATTATGAAATTAGATGGTGGAGAGAAGTGATTAATCTCTAAATTTGTTTCAACTCTAACATTTTTTTAGGTTTATAAGCATGAAACTAATTTACTAACAGAAGTAATGGTTAAAAGTGGATGAAGATCCAACGAAAAGAAGGATTACATCTCCAGGAATGGGGGACACTATGACTGAGGGAGAATGGGCCAAAGTCTTATTGACATGCCTCTGTATTTTCAAACAAAGACAGAAATTACACATTCACTTTTCCACAAACTCTGGGCTTTGTGCCCATTCTCTTACCAAGGTATTTCAAGGTGTTCTTCTGAGACTGTTAACAGAGATTGCTCTCTGCTCAAATACAGATTAAATGAAAACTCTTAATGAGGAATTTCATTGGCCTGCTTTGGTCCACTTTCTTAGCCATCTACTTTAATTTCTGAATCACATGGGCAAATGTTTCTAACAATAACTTGACAAACCTCTTACCTTTGCCTGCTTGTAACCTGACATCTGCTCTTTCGACAATAGCCAGAGCCATTCTTCTTTTCCTGGAATGGTTTTCCCCATCCTTTCTGCCAAACTACATAGCTCTTGTCCACATTACTAAAGTACCTTCTTTTCTCTAAGTGCCATCTTACTAACACCTTGCCATCCTATCAAGTGATAGAATAAGAAAGAGGGAGACCTGAAAGACTATCTATCAAGCCCTCGTTGAACAGATCAGGAAACTGAGGAACAGAGAAAGAAAACATGCACTGCCCCAGGAACATCTGGTGTTCCGGGGACTAGAAGCTTTCCAATGCACCACACGGCTTTCGTATTCCACACTAGCAATTTCTAGAAAATTAAAGCTAATTTTAGAGGTGCCACTGACAGCTGCTGTTTGAGGGAAACCTACTGAATATTCCCATGAATTTCAATAATATTTAATCTGTAAAAAGAGTTGCTTAAAATAAAATGTGTGTAACAAAATTGTCCTTCTGCACTAGCTAGTTACTAACTGTGTAGTTAAGTTGTTCTTTGAATACCTGAGGCTGCTTCTGGGAAGTTGGCCAGTGCTGTTCAGATAATTATATCACTTGAGTTTCTAGTGACGACATTTACAACTTGATTATAAGGTTCTTAAGGATGCAGAGGGAGGGTCTTGCTTCATTTGAGATTTCTCTAGTCCCCAGAATGATGCTGAAACTGTTTTTACTGTCCTTCCCAAATAAAGATGCTCTGTTTTGCCCATGTGTTACCATATGACAAGCTGTTTCAGAGTAAAAAGGTTGGGGATCCCAACATTCTAGTAAGAAAGCTTAGAGAAGAGGCTGTTGGCAGTGTCTCCCGGAATATTGCAACACTGACTGCGTGTGGGTTTAGGGTGAGGAGACAGAAGTGAGTCACTAGAAAACAAGAACGAAAGCTCCAAAAGGCAGTTATGCTGGCAAAAACTGGACAAGGCCTGCTTCATAAATCTGGCGATCAACCTGGGTACCAAGTAAAGAATCCTTAGGTTTGAGCAAGTGCAGGCCTTCCGCCTCCATCCTGTTCGCCAATTCTGCGCCCTCCTCTGAGCCTATATTCTGGGCGCTAGACTTTCCCGACGCCGTCTCTGCTCAGCTGCGGGAAGTAAATCTCAGGGTGGGAATGTAGACTCGCTAACTCGTAAAAGAACAAGACTTTTACCTTCCTTCCCACTCCTCAGCGGCTCCAACCCGGCTCTGCAGACGCTCCCCTGAGGAGCCCCACACTGTCTCTGCCAAGAAGGGGTTCCTCGGGCCAAAACGCTCTTGGTAAAACTACTGACAAGGAGGAGGAGAGAGAGCAGGATGCGAACCCACCTCGGCCTCGAACAGGGCTGCCGGAACGCGCAGGACAGTGGAAAGTTTTTCTCACCGGCTTTTCCCCCTCCCCCTTGTACGATGAGCGGGAGCTGGTAGAAGACGCAAAGACGTTCTTTTAAATCTTGCTTTGAATCCTGGGTGGGGTCGGCGTGCGTGTGTACAGGAACGGACGGGGGATGCAGCAGGGAGAGGAGGGCGGTGCCCGATCCTCTGTGCAGTTGGGACCGCGCCCTGTTTGTCCCGGGAGGCCCCTCCCGCCTGGACCTGCCTCTGGAGTGGGCGCTGCGGGCGGGCCCTGCCCGGGAAAGGCGGGGGCCTGCAGATCCGAGCCCCACGCACCTCCGGAGACAGCGGGCCCTGGGACATCGGTCCCTGCTCCCGGGAGTGGGGCTGTCCCTCCGAGGTGTCGTCTGGTGGAGAGTCCAGGAGACCAGGCAGTTTCTCTCTGCTCAGCTCGTCAGCCCCCTCTGGCATGCGTTGGTTCAGCGCACCCCTCCTGTGCAGAACAGTTGGAAAGCGAAAAAGTTTGTAGAAAACTGAACTTTTGCATAGTTTCGAAGGAAGGAGAAAAATAAAAAAAATAAAAGGTAGGGCTCGTCCGGGATTTGAACCCGGGACCTCTCGCACCCAAAGCGAGAATCATACCCCTAGACCAACGAGCCACGACGATAGGAAGCCGCCTATGTTTCCTCTGAACAGCACTTTCGCGTCTGCAGTTGGCCACCAGACCGCTCCGGAGCTCAGTTCCACATTGTGACATTTACTTTACGCTTTGCCTCATTTTCTCCCATCTTCATGAAGTCTCACTCTCTTGAAGCCTGGCTCGGGCCCTAGCCTCGTTTATTCCCCCCCGATCTACATCCTGGACCCCTCCAGAGGCCGGATGGGGTGAAGTGCGGCAGTTTCGAGACCGCAGACCGCGTGGGTGAGCTCCGCCGAGCACGGCTAGGCGCGAGCTCGAGCGCCCCGGGAGCCCGGCGAGAGCCCAGCGGGAAGGCGCGGGGAGCCCGGCGGGAAGGCGGCGGGAGTCCGAGGACCGGAGCGGAGCTCCTTGCGAGGCTGGAAGGTCCTGAGCCCCAGGCTGAACGCGTGGGAAGCGTGTCAGGCTGCTACTACGTCGCGCGAGCCTAACATCCTAGCGGCGGGCAATGGTGGGCATCAAAATACCCGGGGCCGGAATCGGTGGGAGGTGCGCCAGTCTCGCGTGCGTTCGGATTGTCCGGGCCCCTGAAGGAGAACCAAGGGTTCCATCGCCCCACCTTTGTTTTACTTGTTTCCTCGGTCTGGAATTCTTCCAGTCTCAGCCCAACTCGCGTCAAATCCTGTCGCCCTTTCCCGCTCTGGCCCCAAATCCTTTTTGTAGAACTACAAATATGTATAAAAAGATAAAGTAAAACTGCCATGTAAGGGCATCCCCCTGAATGGATGTGTGTAGGGAGGAGGGCGGACACTCGGGACCACGGTCCCAGTCTAGGCGGTTTCTTCCGCAAACCGGAGCCGCTCAGGCCGCATGGCGCTGACATGCGCACACAGCCTTTATAGACAAAGGTCTGTATCAACGAGTAGTTTCGAGTCTCCGAACCGTGGACTTCAGGCATCAGTCGAGGATCAACTAGAACCCCAAAGAAACATCGGAGGGAAGGTTAACTCAGAAGTCTTAAAATTGGCTGACGGAGTTGACGCCCACTCGCCTCCTCGCTATTTAAGAAACTGTGCCCAACGGGATCCATTTGTTCACGCGTGCTTAGCGAGTTTTTGTTTGTTTGTTTTCTTCTTTCAGACAGGAATAAGGTCTGGAAAAGTCGATTCTAGGAGACAAAATGCCCCCGGGGGAACAAGAGAGCAACAGCACCCTGGGTGACTACAAACCCCAAAACTGCAGCTCCTCCTTCGAGCCGGAATCGAACCAGCGACCTAAGGATAACCACACAGCAAGTGCACTACAGTCCTCCGCTCTACCAGCTGAGCTATCGAAGGGGGCACAGGCAGCGTCTCTCTAGAGTCACCTATTCAGGACATCTACAAATAGGGGCGCGGGAGAAACCATCCTCCGCAGGCGAGTGGACATCAAAAGGTCTCAAAGCCAGCTTCTGAGAAAGCCCCGCCCGCAGTTCTGGGGACAACCCTCCTAGAGCTGGATTCCCCTACTTCACGGAGGGGCCTCCAAAGCAGGACCAACCAGTGGGTTCCTCACAGGGCCCCCCAGACCTCGTGCATCACGAGGCCGCCCGGGGCGGGGGCATCTGCTCGCCCCGGAGCCTTTGGCTTCGGTGACCGCGGGGCCCGGGACCTCCAGCCGCGATGCGTGTGGAGTGGAAGCTGCCGACCGGGCCTCGAAGAACTACGGGGTGCGGCGGCGGGACACGCAGCTCTGCCCGCGCAGCTCGGCGCCAGGCAGAGAGGGCGGGCCTCGCTTTTCCTCACTTCCTGTGCTCGCCTCGGAATCCAAGCGCGTCTGCGCAGGCGACCCGCAACTCTTCCGTTTACGCGTCCACAGACCCGGGCAGGTAGATGATGCGGCATATAGCACATACGGGTAACCCCAAAGTTTCTGCGAGAAAGGACTTCTGGAAAAAATATGTTAAGGTTTCTCAAAGAGGAAGCCGCAGTTCCTCTGAGTCAACAACAAACAGTGACCCAGGTCTCGGCCTTCGTTGTCCCGCTGGGGTAGTGAAGTGTTCGAAAACTCACGGACACGGGAAACCTTGCTGTGCAGCCTACTCTCTCCCAAACGCCTCCTCCCCTTCGGGGCGGGTAGCTTGTTCTGGGCTCCGAGCCTGTGCATTGCGGGACACTGGGCTCGACTCCCATGGTCTTCTCCCACCACCACCACCCTCCCCGCCGCCGCCGCCGCCTTCGGGAAGGGCTCTCGCGGCGGAGCGGCCCAGCTCGGGCGTCCGCGGAGGCAAGCGGCTCCTCCCGCAGCTTCTAATGGACTCCGCCACATTCCAGGCAGCAGAGCCGCACTTGCGCAGTAGCGCGTAAGAGGAAGCGGATCTGCTCAGCTTGGTTTATTCGAGTAGTAGGACTGCGGGGAGAAGATATATGAACCGAATTTCCACAGGGGTTCAAGTTACTGGAGGGGAAGGCGGGAGTCTTATTTAAAACAATAAGAAATAGATTGAAGGCCCCAGCGAGATTTGAACTCGCGACCCCTGGTTTACAAGACCAGTGCTCTAACCCCTGAGCTATAGGGCCTCGCGGACAGTCACTTTGCTTCTTTCTTTGAAAAGGAAAGTTTTTTTATGCCGGGCCTTTGTTAGAGGGATTAAGTGTAGGAAGTAGGCAAAATCCGAATTTTGTTTCTAGTTACTTGCTATTGGAATTTGGTTTGCACGCTCTTGCTAGGAAAAACGCAATATGAAGGCCAATGATAACAGCCACCACTATTTTAAGATCAGAGAAATCTGCCTAAACCAACACATTATAACCCAGAGTCCACCTCATCTCATCCCTCCCTCCGCTCCCGGGCCGCAGTCTAAAACTTAAGAGGGGAAACGCGGCATAGAGGAAGTTGACTACCACAGGTATCTCAGCTGAAACTTGGCCTTCCCACTAATTTTCTCCATGACTCATGATAGCCACCAACTTTCAATCTCTTTCTTCAAGTTCCTTATGTGTAGGGACCTTTCTTACAGCTCGAGTCTGCGCCAGAGCAATCATTTGTTAATTCGTTATTTAATTCATTCCTTCATGCAACAAACACTAAACTCCCAATTCTGTGTTGGGCTGTGCACTAAGAACAAGGCATCAGATACGGTCTTTAACTTGAAGTCCCTGTCATAGTCTTGTGGAATAAGAGAAATTTACTTTTTATGAAAGAAAACAGTGAAAAGTAGCTGTGCCAGCTGTGAGCGGATGGTGGACCGTGCCAAGCTTCGCAGAATTGCAGAGTGAGCCATCACAGAGGCAGTCCTTCAGGTGGAGGTGGGGTTTGAGCTGTATTTGAGATTTTAAGACATAAGTTTGGGGGAAGGAGTGATCGCTGGTAGAAGAAAATGTATGAGCAAAGTCTAAAAGAAAAACCGAGGCATTTAAGGAACCAAGGCAGAACACCGCCTGGGGCAGATATCTGCCCTCCTGGAAGTAAGGGAAAGTAAGAAAGTCAGGTTAGTAGGAGACTGAGAGATTTCTGGAATGAAGTTACACCCTTTAAAAAAATTGCAAATGGACATTGAACACTACCTCAGAAACTAATGTGCTATATGTTGGCTAACTGAATTTAAATTCAAAAAAAATGAAAATGGAAACTCAGCAGGCGTGGATATGCAGAATGAATTGAAGGGAAGAAAACCCAGAATCAGAGATACATCAGAGCTCAAATATAAAGCTCGAAGAGGGTGACAGTTATGGAACTGGAAAGGAAGGAACAAATGAGGGTGGTAGAGGGAAGACAGATTCAGCTGAAGTTAGATATGAATAAAGACCAAGAGATAATAAAGACGAAAGAGACGGTGAGGACTCTCAATTATCATTCCTTGAAAAAACAAGATGATATTGCAGGGGGGAAAAAAGTCTATGGAGAGGGGTACCTGGAAAGGGCAGAGGATGGAGTGCAAATATTTAGGTAGGCTGGATTTGAAGTGAGATCGGAGGAGTTTATGTGAATTGTACAATTGCTAGAATACTCTTGTGTCTAGAAGTACATAAATCGATAGGTCATGTTTAGATCAAATTACATAAATTATCCATTGAGTTATAGCCTCTAAGACTTACAGGCTCTTGAAGGAAGAAAGTACAAAAAGAAAACTGCTGAGGCCTGAACATGAGCTTAAGAGCTCTGTTGCAGGCATTTGTCCTATATTTTTTTAACATTGTCCTTACATTTGATAATTTCACATATTATTAATAAGTCTGTCCTAGAAAATTTCCTTTCCCAGCTGGCAGCTGAGAGTAGGCATGTGACCTAGGTTCTACCAGTTAGATTCATTCAGGGAAGATTTCAAGTTAGATGTATAAAGCAGGAGTGAATGATACCATAGGGAAATTCCATGTATTTTCAATGGCAAGATATGGGATTTAAGTTTGTAGATCATTATCTTTCTTCAGGTCTGGAGAAGTCTTGGTCAGCTTTTCAAATGTTGTTTTGCTCTATTTTTCTTTCTCCATTTATGAAACTGGAGTTACACCTTAATACCTTGTCCTTCATTTTTTTATCTTCTTGTCCGTATTTTCTTTTTGTCTCTCCATGTTGTATTCTGAATAACATATTCTTAATCCACTAATGTTTGGTACAGCTCAGCTGTTAAATCCGCCCACTGAGTCAATGTAATTATAAACTGTATTTTTCAATTCTAGAAGTTCTGATTCTTTTTCAGAACTATGAAGTCAACATTTTTTCCCAGTTTTATTGAGATATAATTGACATACATCACTGTGTGAGTTTAAGGTATACAGCCTAGAGGCACCTGGGTGGCTCAGGTGGTTAAGCATCTGCCTTCTGCTCAGGTCCTGATCCCAGGGTCCTGGGATCCAGCCCCACATGGGGCTCCCTGCTGGGCTTCTTCCTCTTCTTCCCTGCTTATTCCTCTTCCTCCTCTCTTCCTTGCTGCTCTCTTCCCTGCTTCCTCCCATCTTCCTCCCTGCTTCTTCCTCTGCCTGCCGCTCCCCCTGCTTGTGTGTGCTCTCTCTCTATTAAACGAATAAATAAAATCTTTTTAAAAATCAAAAAATTAAAATAAGGTGTTACGGCCTAATGATTTGACTTCCATATATTGTGAAATGATCGTTGCTATAGTTAGCATCCATTATCTCATATAGATACAATACAAAGAGAAAGAAAAAAAAAGAAAAGAAAAACGTTTTTCCTTGTGATGAGAACTCTTAGGATTTAATTTTTAAACAATTTTCATGTATATCATGCAGCAATGTTAACTGCAATCATCATGCTGTCCATTACATGTACTTAAGTTCTTATTTATCTTTTAACAAGTAGTTTGTGTACCTTTTGACACCCTCTCTCCAACCCCTGCCTGTTAACCACAAATCTGATCTATTCTTCTGTGATTTTGTTTTTTGTTTTTGTTTTTAGATTTCACATATACATAAGGTCATACAGTATTTGTCTTTCTTTGTCTGACTTATTGCACTTAGCATAATACCCTCAAGTTCCATCCATGTTGTCCCACATGGCAAGATTTTTCTCATTTTTATGGCTAAATAATATTCCAGTATACGTATACCACAACTTCTTCATCCATTCATTCATCAGTGGACACTTAGGTTGTTTTCATATCTTGTCTATTATAAATAATGCTGCCATGAACATGCAGATACAGATATCTTTTTTAAGTTAGTGTTTTTGTTTCCTTTGGATATACTCCTAGAAGTGGAATTGCTGGATCATATGGTTTTGTTTTCTGTCTTGTTTTTGTTTTTGTTTTGAGGATCCTCCATACTGTTTGCTGTAACAGCTGTACTAGTTTATAATCCTACCGGCAGTTAAGTCAAATTGTTGAATTTCCTATTCCTTGCAGATGTTAACCAGCTTGTCTTCTATTTCTTTAAACACATTAATGATATTCATTTTTTTTAATTTTATTTTTATTCTTTGTCCAAGGGGTACAGGTCTGTGAATCATCAGGCTTACATCTTTCACAGCACTCACCAAAGCACAAACCCTCTCCAATGTCCATAACCCATCCACCCTATCCCTACCCTCCCACCCCCCAGTAACCCTCAGTTTGTTTTGTGAGATTAGGAGTCTCTTATGGTTTGTCTCCTTCCCCATCCCATCTTGTTTCACTATTTTTCCCTCCCTACCCCCCACGACCCCCCACCCTGCCCCTCAAGTTCCTCATAATGATATTCATTTCAATATGTAGAACTGATAATCCCAATGTTATTCTATTGTTCTAGTTGACTCTTATTCATGTCACTTCGTTTCCTTGTGTAATTGGTCATTTGTGTATGAATTGAATTTGAATGTACATTTGAATGTACATTCAACTTAAATGTAAATTCAACTTAAAGACTCAATATCTTGGCAAAATTATATGCAGTGAATTTTTGAGACCAAGATGAAGGTGACTTCCTGAAAAAAATATACATTATAATAAATTATACAAATATATGTACAAATATATAGCTTTTGTTTCTTCCAGGCACCTGGAGCTCTATTAACCCAAAAGGAACCTAAAAAAAGTTTTTGGCTGGACATTTCCTGAGCCTTCAAGATATTAAACCCAAGCTTCAAATCAGGGAGAATGGAGACCTGTGGTTACAGCTTCTCGGGAAAAGTTGAAAGCTCATTCTTTCCAGTTTTCCTTGCTAAGCTCAGCTGATTTCTGCTGAGCTCCATAACAGTTATTGAAAGTGGGAGGATAGAGGTAGATTTACGTCTTGTTCATCCTTGCTTAATGGGAATAGCTCTTTAATATTAATATTAAATTACTATTAAACTTAATATTTGGGAAAATGTCTTACTTGATTTTCAATTTTGGATAGGTGTTAGGTCGTGACATCTGTTCCTCTTGTTTATCCCATCCAGAGTCTGCCAAAACTATTTTGCAGTAATTAGCAAATGTCTTCAGAGCTACAAAGGTCAATGCTTCCCTTACTCTCAGATTCCATCTTTTGCTTAGATTCTGGCCTAGAAGTTGCTCGCTACATTTTAGTACTTTGATGCTTTTAAGGAGATTTGGTAAAATCTTATCCAATATTTTAATCATTTTTCTTCATGGAGTTCAGTCCAAGTTAATTAGCTCACAATTACTAGAAAAGAAATTAGAGTCATAGGAGCTGTAACATTTAACATCCACCACATGAACTGAGAAGCAGAGAAAGCAACACCATAGAAAAAGCACAAGGGAGAGCATGCCAAAGCACAAGGAGAGGTGATAGCAAGAAAGGGAGCCTGGACACTTTCTAAGTCCCTAGCTATGGCCCACTCCAGAGGCCTCAGTGTATTCCACTCTTGGAATCTATGAGATTTTCCTGGATTATCACAGAAATCCTCATTTTTTATTTTAGCAAAAATTGTTTTCAACTTAAAGACCCTCAACTACACTAAAATACTCTCAGTATGTGCCTCTCTACCTTACTGCTTTTACCTTCTAATATTTAGATCAACATTTACCAAATGACAGCTGTATATTGCCAACAGATCTTTGCTCCAGTCAACTTGATCCACTTACAATTCCCCCAAATAGAACTCACACCTTTTTCAGTTGTGATCATTTGCTTCATCAACTAGAATGATTTCTCATTTCACCGTACCTGTCAAACACTACCTATCCTGGAAAAACCATCACAATGCCTTTGCTGTTTATGGAGTAGATTTCATCTCTTCTCTCCTCTGAAACCCATGATATATTTTTTTTATCCTTGCCATTCCTTCCTCTTCACTCCCACTCTCAAGATACTGACCAGAACAGATACAATGGAGGTGACCCATGGCACCTAGAAGGAAGCATCCAGATTGACGTTACCCCTTCAACGTATATTCAGTTGTCTATGAAATTATCAAACTGTTCTGTTCTCCTCCCCATATTTCTTTATCTTATGTGAAAGGTTGTCAAAAGATAGCACACATTTTAATTTTATTTTTTAATTTTCCAGAACTATTTCTAAATTGTGGTTTCCTATCTATTCCTCTGCCCATCTTTTTTTTTTTTAAGATTTTATTTTTAAGTAATCTCTACACCCAGTGTGGGGTTTGAACTCCCAACCCTGAGATCAAGAGTCACATGGTCCACCAACCTAGCCAGCCAGGCCTATGTTCAACTTTTTGAATATGCTACAAAAGACACAAAGAAAGAACAAATGAGAAGGCAAAGAAAAAGGGAGGGGCATGCTAGTGCACTTAGCTATAGACTACTAAGTTTATTTTATTCTAAGAATCATATGCATTAGTGTAGTGTCCTCAGTTTATTCCTTAGCTCCTTGAGGGGAAGGTAGTATGATTCATACTTCTTAGCCTCCAAATACCTAACAAAGTGATCAGTACATATCAGGGCATTAATAAGTATTAGAAATGGAGGGCAAACAAATGCAGAAGCATGAGTAGAGGGGGAAAAAAGGAGATTTCAACCCACAGAAATCTGGAATACCATGGAAACTTTTAGTTTCCTCTTCCTGGAATTCTTGGTAAACAAGCACTAAAAATCTCCAAGGGCCTTCCAGTTCTCATCCAGTTTAAGTGTAAATTCTAGGAAACCAGTCTGAATTCAGGTGCTAGTTCCCATATGTATGTTGTCACTAAATGGTGTGCCAGATACCAACACACAGAGTATCTCTACAGAAAAGAGGAGGAGTTACCGAAACATAAATCTATGATTACATATTGAGAGTGAGAATCTCTAAGGCAATGCCCTCAGACAAACACTAGGTAGAGTCAGTTTGACATGGCATGTGCATTCAGCCCCGTTAGGGCTAGTTTCCTCTGGAAAATGTCCAACCTCCTTTCTCCAGCCAGTGCATGGTTTCAGACTCCCAAGAAAACACACTTTCCACTAAGAAAAGTCTCATTCTGTCCTGCTAAGTGGATAACAAGTGCCACCCATCTTTTGGCTTTACTTTAGACTGAGCAGCACTGGGTGCGGTCTGAGCTGATCTGGATGCTCTCAGGTCTTGGCAAATAGGATAGGCTACGGGGATGCTAAAAGGAGGTTTCTTGGACTCACAGCTTCTATAAGACTCTGTTTTTCTAAGGCTGGGTTGGAGTGCCCTTCAACCCCAAATAGGGTGAGCTTAATTGCAGGATTTGAGCAAGAGATTTCATGTTTTTAACAGAGTGTCAGGAAACTAAGACTGGATAATAAGGAGATCAGAGTAATAAAAGTGTATAAAGAACATCACAAGACCTCCCAGAAATTGCCTGGGATGGGTCGCAATGAAAATGCATGTCCTTCAAAAGATGTGCTGTTCAGGCCTTCAGCTCATGATAGGATTCTCCTCACATGTGATTCTCTCTTTGGGCACCGGAGGGCCAGGGTTCAAACCTGTAAGACCCAACCTTGTGACACTAAAAACAATAGTGACTCCCAAAGACTTCATTTCTGCATTTCATTAGTGCTCCCTACCCCTGTTTTGGACCCAACAAACTTGTAGGACTGTTCTGTCCCATCTATTAAGAGATTCAAACCTTGCAGCATCCTAAACACAAAGTGGGGAAATGTGGCACAGGTCCATACATAGCTCAGCCAGAGGAAGAGGGACAGTAGTGCTTACTGTATAACTGTCCTTGAACCACTGGTTCCATCAACAGGCTGGGGAAGGGTTTCAGCTGACACTCTACAAAAGTTGATTGCTTGTGTTCTAAAGGAAATCTTTAAAGAATTGAAAAGTCAAGCCCTACTCTACAAACCCTTGCCTGGTGCCCAGGAATGCTTGCTGACTTATTCTGCTTTCCATAGCTCCTTTAAATGTCACCTGAAGATTACTTTGGTCTCTGTAAAAACTTTCTCCTGCTACATCTGTTCAGACTGTCCACTGTTGTCCTTTTGACTTTGACTTCTTCCTCCTTACATGGCTCACGGCTGTCCTTTTTTTTTTTTTTTCCTGTCGNTTCTCCTGCTACATCTGTTCAGACTGTCCACTGTTGTCCTTTTGACTTTGACTTCTTCCTCCTTACATGGCTCACGGCTGTCCTTTTTTTTTTTTTTTCCTGTCGGGATGATGTTGTAAGCACTGCTCTCAGGCATATGCCCAGGTGAATCACAAGGAATGCAGAGATAAGCTGGCTGACTGGCTAGCATATTAGAGGAAGAATTTTTTTAAAGGATTTATTTATTTGTTTATTTATTTATTTATGACAGATAGATACAGAGAGAGAGAGCATGAGCAGGGCAAGAGGGATAAGCAGACTCCCTGCTGAGCCAGTAGCCCCATGTGGGGCTCCATTCCAAGAGGCTGGGACCATGACCTGAGCTGAAGGCAGACACCGAACCATCTGAGCCACCCAGGCGCCCCTAGAGGAAGAATGTTTAAATGAAGAGCTTAGAATGCAAAAGACAAAACTTGAGGGCCATCATCACCATTCTCAAATACTTGATATGCTGTCACGAGGAAAGAGGAAATAGAAGTATTCTTTGTGATAAAAGAGAACCAATTCTTAAGTTACAGAAAAATCGTAATTTATAGACATATACTTAAGTATATGTTTATATACTTAAGACATACTTAAGTAAAGATGTAAAAGACTGAAAATTATAGAACATTAATGAAAAAAACTAAAGAAGGCACAGATAAATAGACATCTGGTGTCCATGGATTGGAAGAATTAAAACTGTTAAAATATCCAACTACCCAAAGTGATCTACAGAACCAAGGCAATCCCTATCAAAATCTCAATGTCATTCTTTACAGAGATAGAAACAAACAATCCTAAAATTCACATGAAACCACAAGAGTCCCTAATGTAAACTATGGTTTTGTGTGAGAATGATGTGTCAATGTTGGTTCATCGATTTTAACAAATACACCACTCTGGTGTGGGATGTTAATAGCAGAGAAAGCTGTGCGTATGTCGGAGCAGGAGATATAGGGAAATTCTTTGTACTTTCTATTCAATTATGCTATGAACCTGAAACTGCCCTAACAAATAGATTCTATTTAAAGACCCCACAATATTCCTGAATTTTTATGTATCTAATAACACAGCTTGTTATAAGATGTAAAGATAAAAAGATACAAGTTTTACAAGATAAAAACAAAATATAAGAAGCAAATATAAGAAGCACTGTAAGAATAAGATATATAAGGGATGCCTGGGTGGCTCCGTTGCTTAGGCAACTGCCCTGGGCTCAGGGAAGGCTTGAGTCATGATCCCAGGGTCCTGGGATAGAGTCCTGCATAGGGTTCCTTGCTCTGCGGGAAACCTGCTTCTCCCTCTCCCTCTGCCTGCCATTCCCCCTCTTTGTGCTCTCTCTCTCTCCCTGACAAATAGATAAATAAAACCTTTTTTAAAAAAAGAATAAGATATATAAGAAACAAAAGTTGACAGAACTAAGAGGAGAAATAGAAAACTGCATTTATAATTTGGTTGTTTTCTCTGAATACTGAGCAGTTGTAGGATCTCAAAAGGTACCTGTTTTTCTCTGAAGTCTAGGCAGTAATTGTGAGTTAATTTTTCTGTTGCTGTCACACACTAGCAAAAGAGACACATCAGCATGTTGGCTTTCTGTAATTTCAACTTGGTTGCAATAAAAAAGAGCAAGAATTCGTTTCACATAAGGTGCATGGAAATCCAAGTTTGGTGGGCCCTAAGAAACGCTAAAGTATGGAGAACGGAGGTGTGGCTGCTCTTCCCTGTATCAAGAGAAGAGGTGAAAATCTGTTTTTCTCCTCCATTCTGGCCTTGCTCGCGTGCTTCTCACCCTGCGCCTGCAGGCTTGGGCTTCTGGGGAGGATGAGCAGCGGGAGCATGCTGAGTTCTCAGGAATCCTGGGTGCGAGGAGCACCGGTGTGGGCTCAGAATCGGGGCTCTGTCCCCAGGTAAGGGCGTCTCCAGCCATTCTCCTTTCCCAGTCGCCAGTAATAACAGCCGCCACGTGGCTACAACTGCGCAGGAGAAAGGGAACCTCTCTGGGAGACTAAGCCTTATAGGTTCTAAAGAAACGTACCGAAGGCTTCCCAACCGCAGGAATCCAGCCACCAGGAGACAGGCTTCTCCTCTTCCAGCAAGCGGAATTGGGGTCGGAAGCCTCTGCAGACTCAGCCCCGCCAAGATTAGGGAGCGGGCATAGACTGGCACCGCCTATCTGCGGTTGGGTTTCAAGGAGCAAAAGAGAACTAGGAGTCAAGCTTTTTTCTTGGTCCTTTTAACTCCTGCCCTGTGCTTCCTGGAGGGCCAAGGCTTCTTTTCTGGCTTCGGAACTGAAAAGTATCAAACTCAAAATTTAGCAATGACTGCAGCTTTGGTATTCTTTACACTACCAGCTCCACCCTGTACCCCCACCCCAAAGCGATCTGGACTCAAAAGGAATTCATTTCTTCGTTGAAGAAATTCTTTCCTAGCGCTTACTGGGCGCCAGGAGGAAGCTGACAGGACCCCTGTCTTCCGAGTGCTCTTACGTTCTAGATCCCAAGAGCTTCGCTTCCGGAGCGGATAGTTTTGTTTGTTTGTTTTTTGGTTTGGGTTTTTTTTTTTTTTTTTTAAAGATCTTTCCCTTCAGTTTCTGGAGTGAGAAGAGCTGTTCCGGTTGGGCGGATTCAGGTTGGAGTCCCAGGGGAGAGGAGGAGGAAGGGAAGAATTTCTTCCGTAGGGTCTTTTGGCAATATCTACAGTCTTGGTCTCAGATTGGAGGTCAGAGGACGACGCTGAAAAACGAGCAGAAAGATACAACTAGGAAGGGTAGGGAGAACCACGCGGGTTTGGTAGCGTGGCCGAGCGGTCTAAGGCGCTGGATTTAGGCTCCAGTCTCTTCGGGGGCGTGGGTTCGAGTCCCACCGCTGCCAGGGTTTTGTTTCTAATTGTAAGTAGTCACAACTTTTATCTTCACTTCAAATAAAAGTAAATTCCTGCGGTATATGGCCAAATCTCAAAACCCAGTATCTGACTGGGATACTCTAGACTGACGGAATGTGACTAGTGAATGAATGACTCAGTTTACCCGCAGGGAGCTCCTAAGTCAAACAGGTCACTAAAAGACACATTCCTCCGGATCCTCGAACCCCCTTCTGTTGGGAAGGGAGAGAGTAAGGCCCTGCTTACCAAAGGGATGGCATTTAACCTGGGCCACTCTAGAGTGTGGAGATAGTTTCGGAATCTTGACCTGACCTTGAAAGTGCAGTAAACGGTAAGGTGGGGGCATAGAGGGGAGCAGGGACTGAAGTGAGCCTTCATCTCATCATTTGCCCCCAAGAGTTAACTAGAAAAAATTCCAGAGTCCCACTCAGAGCTGAAGTAAAAAAATCCAGACCCTCGCACACAGAGCCCAAAGTGCCCCTGTGGTCCCTGGTGCTGCCTCTCAGACCCCTAACGAGTTACCTATAGGGTGTTCTGTCTTATTTCCCTTTCCGCTTGCCTCTGGTGTCCCCACTGCTATGTCACCCCATTCCCACTGCCCCTTTCTGCCTCTCCTTCCAAGTCCACCATCAGAACAGCAAAGATGTGTTAAGCAGAAAGCTAATCATTGAGGGAGGCAGCTGCTCACCAGCTCAGGGAAGAGATTCAACAGCCAGTCTTAGTGGGGCAAGGAAGACCTCTCAGACTCCCACCAAGCCGGAAAAGAGTCCTAGCATGGGTTTGAAGTCAGAATTAGCGCTCTTTAAGAAACATTCTTACTTCCTAGCCTTTGAGGGCAATGCCTTTCCTGCCCCGTGTATGTATGTGTACAGCCTTTGGTACCCAGAGGGTGCACTGGGCATGATTTGGATACATATATACAGATATGAATACATACTGCTTACAGATTTGCTTTCAGGCACTGTCCCCTCCTCAAGACTTCAAGGAGTTAAGGGTTAATTCTGGTAAATGGTGATGGAACCTGCCTGGCCTGTGCCCTAAAGGAGGCAAGAGTTAAGATTGTCCATGTGGCTTCTTACTCTAGGCAACCTCAACAAAAATGACATTTTGGACTGGATAAATCTTTACTGTGGGGGTCGGGGTTCATGTGTATTGTAGGATGTTTAGTAGCATCACTGGTCTTTACCCACAGGATACCAGTAATATTGTCTCAGTTATGACAACTGAAAATGTTTCCAGACATTATCAATGTCCCTTGGAGGCAAAATCATCCTTAAAGACTGAGGGTGCAACTGTCATGTCCCACTGTGTGGCTTGTCTTCTCAGTACCTCAATAGTGACTTTTGAAGGGCAAAGTTTTCTAATTTTGATGAAGTACAATTAATCATGGTTTTCTTTTATGGGGGGGTCATGCTTGTGGTGTTGCATCTAAAAAAATTTTTCCCCAATACAAGGTGACAAAGAGTTCATTCTAAATATTTTGTGGTTTAGGTTTATGATCCATTTTGAGTTAATTTTTTATGTGAAGTAAAGATCAAAATTATTTTTTAACATTTGCTGAAAAGACTATCTTTCTAAAGAGTACATTTCTCATGAGCACTCAGTGATGTATAGAACTGTTAAGTCACTATATTGTACACCTGAAACTAATATAATGCTGTATGTTAACTATACTGGAATTCAAATTAAAAACTTAATAAAAAATGAATTTAAAATGGCTACCTTTCTCTACTGAATTGCCTTTGAAACTTTGTCGACCATCAGCTGATAATATTATCTGTGGTTCTATCTCTGTACTTCTGTTTCATAGATCTATTTTTCATATTTTAATGCCAATACTGTAGTCTTGATTATAGTAGCTTTTATACATCTTGATGTCAGGCAGAGTGACTTTGCTCCAACTTTATTGTTCTTTTTAAAGTTGTTTCGGGCATGCTGTATCTTTGAATTTCCATGTGAATTTTTGGAATCAGCTGGTCAATTTCTAAAAATGAAACAAAACCAAAGGTGTGTGTGTGGCTGGCTCAGTTGGAAGGCAAATGACTCTTGATATTAGGGTTGTGAGTTCAAGCCCCACACTGGGTGTAGGGATAACTAAAAATAAGTATGCTTTAAAATAAAAAAACCCTTGTCTTAAAAAAGGAATAAAAATCAAATCTTGCTGTTATTTTGATCAGGATTAAACTGATTCTATAAATCAATTTAGGGATAATTTATATCTTAACAATATTGAGTCTTCTCATTCACAAATGTGAAATGATTTTCCTTGTATTTAGGTTTTCTTTCATCCATCTCAGCATGTGTGTGTGTGTGTGTGTGTGTGTGTGTGTGTGTGTGTACACATCTTGGACATATTTTATCCCTCAGTATTTCATATTTAATGATTCTGTTGTAAATTGAATTGCTTTTTAAAATTTCAATTTCTGATTATTCATTGCTAGGTACAATTATACATATGTGGATATAGTATAAACAGTAATAGATGCAATTAATTTTAATATTTACCTTGTATCCAACAACTCTGCTAGATTCACTTCAAAGATTATAATTTTCTGTAGATTCTGTAGGATTTTCACAAAGACTTTCACATTTTCTTGGAATAAAAAATAGATTAACTTGTTTGTTTAAACCTGAATGCCTTCTATTTCAATTTTTTTTCCATTATTGATTGGGCAAGAATCCCCAGAACAATGTTGAACAAAAGTGATGAAAGCAGATGTCTACATTTGCTCCCAATCTTACAGGGAAATCATTCAGTCTTGTATCATTAAGTGTGAAGTTCTTCATAGCTTCCCTTTATTAGGTTGAGGAAGTTTCCTTTTTTCCCCTAATTTGTTGAGAGTTTGTGTCAGGAAAGAAAGTGGACGTTGTCAAATGCTTTGTCTGCATTTTTTAGTAAGATCATATGATTTTTCTTTTTAGTCTGTTGAAATATTAAATCACAATGATTTTGAATATTAAACCAACTTTGCTGTTCTGGGATAAATACCACTGGATTTAGATATATTGTTATTTTATATATTGTAGATTCAACTTGCTAAAGCTGTTCAACTAGGTGGGGATGGGACTGGATTTCACATTTTAGTCGTTACCTAGTGCACTAACTCCAGAGTCGCAGCTTCTTACTGTATTCTTCTAAGAGAGACCTTCCTTTTGTTGATCCACAATCAACAAAACCTGCAGAAGGAAGTAACAGATCCTTGCCCCCAGGCTCAAGTAATTGCAACTCATCCTCCCCAGGCCATTACACTCGAAGATAAAGCCCCGGGCTCCGCCCGCCCCACCCCCCATCAGACATGACCAGTATCTGTGAAAACGAAGCCCGTGGGTGAAGTTTGGAGGCAGCCCCAGCTAAAATGCCCCTCACCCACCCCCACCCCGGATTTATCCTGCACAATACCCACTACGACCTCTAGTGTCTCCTAACCCGGAAAATCTCTAAAATGTTGTGCAGATCGCTCTGATTGTGGCTCCAGACTCTCCCCCAAGTTTCCTGGCCTCCGACAGTCTCCCAGATTCCTGGGCTGAAGCTTTGGGAGGGGTTTTTCTGTCCCACCTCTTCTATAAACTGTGTGAAAGGCCACGGAAAAGCCAATACTTTAGAAAATATTGATAGCCTCCAAGGATTAAATGCACCTTTTAAGATCCACGAAATTGTGTCCTGGAAAGCCCATTCTTAACTGTCATTTACAAATGTATTTGCTCCTAGAACTAAGGCATTCAATCCAGAGCTAACCTCAGGTGTGCAGGAGGAGATAAGGGAGTGAGAAGACTTCGTTCATCTTGAGATGCATAAAAACACCAGACTGAAAGACAAATAGAGGAACCTAGAGGGACTAGGGAAGAGTCCTTCCTATATGTGGCTTCTCATTGTAATCTGCGGTCCTTTGCAATCCAAGTGCTGTGGTTTGTGGTCTGGTAATGGTAGCCAAGCAGCAACCGGCAACTGCCACCCAGGCCTTGATCTCTGAGAGAACCTTCCTTGGCTGTGTTACAGCCGGTGTCCAGAGAAACAGTCTCCGTCTCCAGCCTGTCTGACAAGACTGGCAGGACAAGTGAGGTGTCCTCAAAAGGAATAGAATGGCTTGTTGAAATCTCCTCAGGCACTGGTTTTCTGTGTTGGCTGCACTTGGGAAACTATAAAGTACGGAGGCTTGGATCCCACCTCTAGAGATTAGGGTATCATTGGTCCAGAGTGAGGCCTCCATGTGAGAATTTTTAAAGAATTCCACACCTGCTTCTCATGAATCCACAGAGTTAAGAACTACAGATCCAGGAATATAGTGATTCTTTCCGACGTGATGTGCAGGGTCAAAAACCGGACCGAAACCGAATGCTCTTGAAAAATGGCGTCAGCTATGAAATAAAGGCGACTTGTAAACAGGGGCAGAATATTCTGTGATTATGAAATCTGCCTGATGGGACAGGGTAGCTGCAGGGTTGGAAGCCCCATTCTGGCGTTTGTGCAGCTGCGGGACTTTCTCCTGTCACCTCTCACTAAAACGTCTTTCTCGGAAAAATGAGCGCATTGTGTCACTGATCTTGGAGGAAGGCCTCGATAGGACGTTCCTTCGGGGACCGGGCATGCCGGTGAGGGGTGCGTTGAGACAGGCAGAATTTCCCCGCAGGGAACTTGAGTGCTCCTGTCTCTGCTCGCCTGGACATTTCCCCGAACAAGTGCTGGGGCAGCAGGAGCAGTCTCAGAGGGTGGATACCGCAGCGCTGAGATGCCCACGTGGCGATCTGGGAGACCCGTGAAGTCCTAAGACCGTCAAATTCGAAAGGAATGAGCATCTGCCCTTTCTCTCTGAGAGCAGAAAGGAGACGTCTCCAAGCGTTTTAGGAATAGAGTGTAAAACCATATAAGGGCTTCGTGTTCTCAGAAGAAATAATTTAGCAGAGCCCCAAGTGTGAACTGTTTGATATCTCATCTGGTAAAAGGAAGGACTGTAGAGTTTCACTGGCGTCTTCAGTTTGTTGGTCCGATTCCAGATTTAAGTGGCGTTCAAACATTTGCAAATGCCCTAAATCTCCATTTGATAAGTCTCGCTCCCTCGAAGGTAAGATATTGTGGCCTTAATTAGCTTGACTCTTCCTTTATCTTCCTAAGAAATTTGTAGCGAGAGCGAGAGGAAGCCAACAAAAATAAAACAGTCGGCACCTGCAAAAGTCCCACAGCTTTCTACTGTGTTACAAATTTAGTTGACTCAGTAAAATACTCCCCTTCAGAACACAAATCTATTCGAGAGCTGAGATGTAAAGAAAGGTAGTTATCATCAGAAAAAAAGGAAGAACAACATTTAGTGTTTGGTAGCGTGGCCGAGCGGTCTAAGGCGCTGGATTAAGGCTCCAGTCTCTTCGGGGGCGTGGGTTCGAATCCCACCGCTGCCAAGCTGGTCTTTTGCCAGTTGAGGAACTGAGGTCAAAAGATGAGGAATTATCACTCCAATGCCTTGATAGGGTAGCACTGGATGGGGTGTGGGGTGAGTGGGTGAGTACACGAGGATCGAGGGTGAACTTTCAGATCAGACCGTCAAGTGCAGAGCGCTTCTGTTTTGTGGTCAGGTAGTGCTCTGAAAAGTCTGGTCATTTGGCAAAGTTTTGATGTAAATCTTCAAAGACCAAGTTCACCAGGAGGATAGGGGTCGGGAAGAAACAAAAAGTTTAAGACTTCACAGTAGCTTGTGTGCCCGCAGAAGTAGCTGTCACTCACGGATTGATAGGAGGATTGATATAAGGGCTAGGAAGAGACAAGGAGTGTTTTTTTGTTTTACATTTTCCCCCCATAAATGGAAACACCCAGAGGGTTTTGCAGCCACTCTATGAGCAAACATGGCAAGGCAACTCCTTTAGCTAGAGCACAGGGCTCAGACCCGTACTGTCACCAGTGCATAGCAGCAACTTCAGAGCTGGTCCCTGGGTCCCCACTGACCTTTTAGCTCTAGCTTCCCTGCTCTCGTTTCTGCCTCCCCACTCCCAGGCCCCATTTCTGGTCTCTCAATGCAGTGTCTCCCCTTCCCTCCAGGTCTTCTTTCTGTACCTGGAAGCGAGAAGGAAGGAGAGGGTCTGAGCGAAACTGTCAGCAAGGAGGCAATACCCACGGGAGGAGGGAGGTGTTTCAGTTCTTGCACACTTGAGTCAAGGATCCTTGACAACCAACTTGGGATATTAGCTCATACTTGCTCTCAAAGAGCTGGAGAAGATTTTCACCCCAAATCCAAACTCCTATTAGACATTTTCACCTCTTGAACTGTAAGAACTTCCTGATCTGTGTGTATGGTTTGGGATCCCCAAAGAGCAGATGGGTGGAATTTGGTCCATGCCAACCCAAGTCCAATCTAAGAGTTATCCCTCTCTATATCTCTTTAGAGAGGCTATGAAGGAGAGAGAGCCTTTGGGCAAAGAGGGAAACTTCATTTCAAAGAAGGGGTGAAGAAACAGAGGTGGCCTGTATCCTTAAAAGAATGATGAAGAGAAACTTCAAGTTTTCTGGGGGCTTCTTGATCTAGGACTTTAAGTATGGTTGTCCCTCTTTTGCTTAAGTATACTCACTTACAAAAAATCACAGTCCTTGCTTAAAGAATACTATGCAGCTATCAGAAGAAACGAAATCTTGCTATTTGCAACGACGTGGATGGAACTAGAGGGTATTATGCTGAGCGAAATAAGACAATCAGAGAAAGACAATTATCATATGATCTCTCTGATATGAGGAACTTGAGGGGCAGGGTGGGGGGTT
>LNAC01000686.1:75560-86790 GCA_002007465.1 Ailurus styani | reverse complement strand
AAAAAAAAAAAAAAAAAGCATTCGGTCCCTGCACTCCCCTAGCTGAACTAGAATGGAGAGAAACAGTGATGCTAGAGTAGCCTCAGTTTAAATTCATGGCAGTGGTCTCAAGCGTGTCCGCATGACACTCTTACTGTTTTTCACAAGCCCTTTACTATACATATTTTTAAAGATTTTATTTATTTATTTGACACAGAGAGAGATCACAAGCAGGCAGGCAGAGAGAGAGGGGGAAGCAGACTCTCCGCTGAGCAGAGAGCCCAACGAGGGCTGATCCCAGGACCCTGAGATCATGACCTGAGCCAAAGGCAGAGGCTTAACCTGCTGAGCCACCCAGGTGCCCCTTTACTATACATTCTTAAAGACTGCTCTTTCATCCTTTCTCCTGTGTCCTCAAAACAGCCAATACCTCCTCATACATTTTCACCCACTGCTTTCTATTTCACTGAGAAAACAGAAGCAGTCACAGGAGAACTTCTGCAAGGTCCCCATTGACCTGACTTGCATCTGAGGGTCTCTTTGCCTCTTGTTGTTGTGGATGACCTATGAGAGATCCTAGCTAGGCCATCTCTGCCCTCTGTGCTCTAGATGCTGTCCCTGATTGCTTACCCAAGAATATTCTTTCAAACAGTTGTTTCTTCTCTCTTCTGCAGGATCATTCCCAACAGCCTACTGGTTAGCTGCTATTATGATCCCATTATCAAATAAAAACTAGCATTCTGGCAGCAATAAGGAGGAAGATACAAGGCTCGCCTTATATAACTGTGATCATTCTGAGTCTCCGAGAAGTTCTTTCTAGGTCTCTTAGTATCATGCTAATGAGTGGTATAAAGAGATGAAATTTGGGTGCATGGGTGGTGTGTAGGAATGGATATTTCTCTTTCCTCTTTACCTCCACCCCTCTAATGCTCCTAGGAGGTGATATAGATCAAGATGTATGCATCTTCAACAAATTAGTGAGTGCCTATTTTTTGCCCAGGATTCTGCTTGGCTCTAGGAGGCAAGGTTGGTCCTCAGGGATTTCACCTTCTAGAATGCAAAAAATTATCTTCTCAAACAAATGGTGATACTCAACTCAACCACCCTCCATCCAGTCTAGAAAATGTGAAAGTAAGTGAAAAGGTTAAGTATGAGATAATGTGGCAGAGTGGGCCAATGCCCAGAGTTTAGGCTACAGTTTCTTGGATTTGTGAGTTTGAATTCCACTACTGCAATGCTTTGATTTTTTTAAATAAAAAATCCACCCTTTAAATTTCTCTTACATACTGAAAAGTCAGTACAAAAAATGTGATCTACAGCAGGTGACTGATTCATGAGGGACATCCTCATGATCCCACTGGGTACATGTTACCACGTTACTGATTCCCCACTGAGAAGATACATATATACATATATATGTATATATATGTATATATACATATATATATGTCTTTTCTATAGTTTACAGAGAAAAGAGAATGGCTGCTCCATAAAATAATTGAAATATTGTGGTCTCTAAAAACTATTCTGATTAAAAAGAACTATAGCTTCTTAGAAGACTAGCTGATCTCAGATTCGAGGCAAGAAATATACACGAAGACTTGGCAAGAAAGCAAGAATTTCTGAAAACTCCTGGACCATATCAAAAGTTCTCAGGAGCCAACAAATTTCCATTGACCAAAGATGGAATTAACTGATAACCAAAAGGAATACTTACTGCAATACATTGAATATAAAAACATATAATGTTCTCTTAGATGCAGAAAGAAAAACAACTCATTGATCACCAGTGGGGATAACTAGGGAGAATATTATTTATTTTTTTTAAAGATTTTATTTATTTATTTGACACAGAGAGAGAGATTACAAGTAGGCAGAGAGACAAGGAGAGGAGGAAGCAGGCTCCCTGCTGAGCAGAGAGCCTGATGCGGGCTCGATCCCAGGATGCTGAGATCATGACCTGAGCCGAAAGCAGAGGCTTTAACCCACTGAGCCATCCAGACGCCCTGGAGAATATTATTTAATCTGGAATTTGGCAACTAATGGATAAGAATCAAGCATCATCTTTACCTATTATATGTAAATTCTGTGTAAGATAACTAAGTAGCTCTACTTGGCGAATAAAAGTTCTGTGAAGAGGAAATCTAGCCAGTGAATATGGAGGAAATATAACATTGGAAATCATGATTTTACCTGTGATGATATTAATGTTTAAGTTGATGGAGGAATTTACAGTGAAAGGATCAAGCTTTCTATATGTGAGCCCACTGACCAACATTGACATTTAAAATTGAATGTTTATTTGCCTCTGGAGGGGATACTCAATATATGAAGTACATAGAATTGATCTTGAAGTACTTTCGTAAAAATTCTGACCTGAACTTAATCAAGCATTAACAGTTAATGTTCTATTTTCAAGAAATGAAAGAGTGGTATAAATTACAACAAAAGAAAGCATTAGACTAAGAAAGAATGTACAACATTTTCCAAAAGAACTAATTCAATTTCTTTAATATCTCACTGTCAGAGAGAAGAGAAAGGAGACAGAGAAAGACAGAGACTGATTTAAAAGAGGGGAGGCTTAAAGACAAAGCAATCAGATATATGTGTGAAATTTGTTTCATTCTTCCTTAGATTAAAAACCTAAGTGCCATTTTGAGAAAATCAGGGAAATTTCAATATGCACTATGTATTAAAGTACAAAAGACTAAATGTTAATTTTATTAGGTATAAATTTGTGGATATGCAATAAATGTTCATATGACTAGAGAATCATGTTGAAATATAAGTAGTGATGATACATGACACCTAGATTTACTTTATCATACTTCAGATAAAAGAAAATAGAAAAGGGGACCCTGGCTGGCTCAGCTGGTAGAGCATGGGACTCTTGATCTCAGGATCATGAGTTCAAGCCCCACATCTGGTATGGAGCCTGCTTTTAAAAAGAAAATGGAAGAAAAAGGGACAAAAAAAGAAATTAGTAAAACCCTGAAGATTGTTAAATCTGGATGATTATGATTATTATTATTGTATGTCACCATTTACTTTACATGAAAATTGAGAAAATGAAGATAAAAATGAAATTCCCTTAGACTTTTGAAAATGTTCCATTTTTATACTTAGTATTTACAAAAATCTGATGTGAAATATAAATTTCTACTTACATAGGTAGAAACATTCTCATTCTTTAGAACCAATTAACATTTATTATTCTATTTTCAGTGTCCTGATATGTATCCAAAATGTGTCAGTGTTGTTCATTTTATATGCATCCTGCTCATCTGTGATTGGGCTATTTCATTCTGTGAATTAGTTCCTGTTAATTCAGATTACTGTTATTTTAAGTACCTTTACCAAAGTTTTCCCTAATAACACTCCTGTAAGATTATGGTTAGATATTAAGTATTGACCGACCACTCATTATTTTAACATCTACATTTAATATTCTATACCTTGTTATTCTTAATGATTTGGGGACGAGTTCTCTAATTTAGAGATTGGTAAATCAGTATATATAAATAAATAAACACCAAAAAATGAATTTATTGATTTTTCAATTAATACACTTTATATTTGGGGAGAGCTTTATGTTAAATTAAGCACAGAGTACATACAGAAAGTTCCCATATATACTCTAACTGCCCTCCATCCACTCTTTTCTTCTATAATGACAACGTGCACTGCCGTGATATATTTTCACTATGGCAAAATACCTGTGCTCAAAACTGAAGCTTGCTCCCAACAAGGTGAGTAAGAGAGGATTGCAGGAAAGTGTGAGAGGACCAGAGCATACGAAAGTACACCCCCTGCTCGGCTGACCCTTCCTGCCTGGTACTGCACAAGGCGAGTAGCACAGGCTCGAAGGAGCCTCCCCTCACCCTGTCCTCCCAGGCGCGGATATACCTGCCGCCCGCTCACGCGGCGACCACACACTCTCTCCAGGCAAGGGCACTGTATGTGGCTCGCCGGGCCTCGAGGGGACCTTCGTTGGACGGGCGAGGTGTTCCGGGGAAGGCGGGCTCACACCGGGTGGGGTCTGAAATACATGTGAAAGACGTGGAGCCAGGGCAAAGGAGTCCACCCGGCATCATTCCGGTCATATCTGCCCCTCCTGTCTTCCGTGCGCCCCCGGAAAGCCCGCAGAACCGTGAGCTACTTCAGCGAGCAGCCGCCCCTGCCGAAGGAATGCGGGTCGGCGCGCAGAGGAGCGGAGCTGCAGGAGGAGGGGAGCCGGGCCAGCTGCGCGCGTCTCCCCGGCCCTGTGGGCGTGGTCTCCCCGCCCCGCCCCGCCCCAAAGCCTTTCCCATCACTTCCCGGTGAGTGTCCCCGCGCCGGCAGTAAGCCCACGTCCTGGGGGGCGGCGGGGCCCAGTGCGTGGTGGGGGGTGCGCGGGGTGGGGGTGCGGGCACGTCGGAACCCGGGGTTGGGGGGCCGAGGGCGTTGAGAGGGGGCGTTCCTTGAGGGGCCTCCACCTGAGCCTGAGGTCCTGCGGATCGCGGCCGCCTACCCGGGCCCACTGGGGTGGGTTCCCCTTTCCTTTCCTCCGCAACTCACCCACCCGAACTCACGCATCCCTTTCGCCAAAGCCCCCTTCCCTCCCCTTCTATCCGATTTCTGTACCCCGACAGCCATATTCTCTCCCCTCCCCTTCCCTCCCCACTCAAGAAAGGAACTCAGGGAGGAGAAATGAGGCAACAGTTGAGGGCCCGGGCCCTGGTGTCTTGAAAATCGCCACCCGGGAGTGCCCGGTCACGTTCACGTCAAAGCGTGTGTTTGGCTCGCTTCAAAGGAAACTTCCGACCCATCCGAGGCAAAGTGCACCTGGGGCGGGCGGGTGTCTTGGCCCCGTCATTTCCAGAAAGAGCAATGACTCAGCCTCAGCGTCGTGCACCCTTCGATAGCTCAGCTGGTAGAGCGGAGGACTGTAGACTAGACACGTGTGTGGACATCCTTAGGTCGCTGGTTCGACTCCGGCTCGAAGGAAGTGCCTGATGCTTTTGCTGACACCAGCTAGTGCCAAAGGCTGGGCAACACAGGCCAGAGCCAGGAAAACACTTTCTGGAACTCCTACAGCTATGTGTGTGCAATCCCCAGGGGACACATCCGCACCATCTTTCCGCAATCAGAAGACCCATGTCCTGCAGCACAATACAGTCCACTTTGCTCCTGCTTTTTGCAGCAGCCCTGACCAGCCACTTCCCACTTTATTCTGGGCACTTTACAGTTTTATGCACCCACCACTTGTGCCCTGGGCTCTGCCGCCAGCACCAATTTGCCCAAATGGACAGGTGCCTGCCAAAGAGGTAGACAAATAGGCACAGCCCAGGGCAAGCCCTGGAGGCACACAAGCATGTCGGACATCACCATATACAAAAATTAGGGTCATGCAATCAAGGATGGAATCTTTGGCCTCTCTGACATTCTAGAATTCTACCTCTCTGTGCACTGAGCTTATGCTTCCACCATTACATTTAGATTTTTTTTCTTGTCTACTAAGAAATGTACGCTGAGAATTATCAACTGAGACAGGTATTCATCAATGAGGGAATAGTAAGTCCTGCATCTTCTTAGCTCAAGAACCTATGTCATATCGATTCAAAAGAGCTGTCACTCCTTGGGACAGGTGTTCAGATATGTTTTATTCACAGCCTTTTTATAACCACCTAATCAGCCTCAGGTACTGTAATTGTGTCAGAAAAATAGAGATTAAAATATAGGTATTGCCCTACAGCAGTTTAGTGTCTGTAGGGGGCAGATAGATGGAAGCAGATAATTACAATATAATGTCCTGAAAACTGCAATAGAGGTAAATAGAACATCCCATGCAAATATAAAACTAAAATCAACCTCAGAAGGTTTTAATTCAGGCTGGGGTGGAGGTCAGGGTGGAAAATATGGGAGGTCTCCTGAAATGCCATTGCACTGGACTTGGTTGAGTTCTAGAAAAGGTTAGTAGATCTGTGATCAGGTAAGTTCAGTGGATGCAGAGGAGTTTTAGGAAAAATAAACAGGAAAAAAAAAGGAAAAATAAACAGAAATTTGAAGAGTGTGGATTTTGTGTGTTACCATGTATGGTATCACTAGAGCATACATACAACCCGAGGACTAGCAAGAAATGAAGATATCAATAATTATGCCTGAACTTTTATCCAATCTCATCATATCCCTGGGGTTCTCATTGCTACTCACCCCAGAAGCAAGGGGAAGATTTTTTAACATCCCTTTTGAATCTTCATAAAGAAGATACCATGGCTTTATCACTTGATCTCTATATTATTCTACCAGAATGGCCAGCAGAAGAAAAGTGGATAATGTCCATGCACTTCAGCATTCACCTCCGCTCATGATCATTTTCTCTGCTCATACTGTTTTTTGTTGCTGCCTGGCTTGGGTCAGCTGATGGATAAAGGCAGAAATATTGTAGATGCCAAGAGAGAAAAATCTTAGGTCAAATGAAGGGTTTGCTTCTGTTTAGATTTGACAAGAGTAGGAAACTGGGAAATTTCCATTCAAGATCAACTGGCTCTTGATCTCTGGGTTGTGAGTTCAAGCCTCATATTGATTTGGGTGTAGACACTGCTTAAAAATAATATCTTTGGTTAAGTAGGACACAGAACTTGAACTTAGGACCCTGAAATCAAAGGTTGGGTGCTTAACTGGCTGAGCCACACAAATCTCTTGAAACTGTCTTCTCTCCTTCTCAAACCTCACCTTCTCTTTACCACATGGGGAGCCTTTCTCAGCAAGTACTGCTTGTAGTTGGGTTCCTGATGCCTGGATCAACATTCTCTGATGCAGGCCCTCCCCAGGGGCAACTAAATGGCTCTAAACAGGTTACAAATAAAACTGTTTACCTTTCAATAATGGAGTTAATTAGAAACCAAAGCTTTTGTCACTCTGCTGTATCTCTGCATTTATGCTAATACCAGCAATCACGAAGTATATAGCCTGGGGTGCCTGGCTGGCTTGGCTGATTCAGTGTGTGACTCTTGATCTTAGGGTCACGGGTTCAAGACCCACATTGGGCAAGAAACCTACATTAAAGTAAATTTTTTTTTTAAAAGGCTGTAGTCCAAGACTGGGAGAAGAGTGACTATTAGCATGTAAAACCCATAAATGAGGAAACATAAAACCCAGCCTCAAGTGGCATATATTTTCAATCAGTAACAGTTAAAGGGAGAGTGGAAAAATGGCAGCATCTGTTCATGATGGAGGATGAGGGATATCTTCCTCTCAGGTGCACTTTTGCCCACTAAGTCCCATATTGTACACAGATTGAAATATCTTGGGGCATTTTGTGGCACAGTTCTCTTATTTAAGTATCAGATAAGATATCAGAGGGGTGCCTGAGTGGCTCAGTTGGTAGAATGTTCTAGAGTGTTAGACTCGATCTCATGGTTGTGAGCTCAAGCCCCACCTTTGGTGAGAAGCCTACCCCCCGCAAAAAAAAGCAGATATCAGATAAAATCAGAGCCTACTCCACCTAAAATCACTGAGCACTTTCCAATAAATAACACTTTCTAAAACAGGAAAGGGTGAAGTCTTAGAGGTTGGTAACCATGAAAAATATTATGGCGACTCAGGATCAGAAGGCACCCTCCCCTCTCTTTTTGGACCAGGCAGAAGAACAGTGTCTGAGAAGCCACATCTGAGATGAAAGCCTAAAAAACAAGCAGTTTCTTACTAAGCAGGACTTGGTTTCCCAGTGCTTTTCCCATCCCTGCAGCCTCATAGTCTCCCTTAGTATGTCAGATAATAGGGCAAGAATATGAGTCACAAAAAGGGGGACCGAGTTTCTGCCTCTCTGTCCTGTAGCATGATCCACCCTCAGGGGCAGGCCAACACTGCCTCAGAAGATGGGAAGTATTGCTGTTTTTACAGGTGGGTGTTTCTTCCTCTCACTTTAATATTTTACTGAAAACGTTGGAGGCCCCAAAAGGGCCACATCTGAAGTAGCTAACTTTAAAAAAAAAGATTTTATTTACTTATTTGAGAGAGAGAGAGACTGCGGAAGCCAAGGGGAGCAACAGAGGGAGAGGGAGAAGCAGGCTTCCTTCTGAGCGAGGAGCCTGACTCAGAGCTCCATTCCAGGACCCTGGTATCATGACCTGAGCCAGGGGCAGATGTTTAACCTCCTGAGCCACTCAGGTGCCCCTGAAGTAACTAACTTGGTCAATTCCATTCCTCCCACTCCCACTTGCACCCAAACTCTGTGACTCAGTCAAAATGTGCCATGTTTCCTGGCTTACAAACATGAGGTGGGGTGCCTGGGTGGCTCAGTAGGTTAAGCATCTGCCTTCTGCTCTGATCATGATCTCAGGGTCCTGGAATCAAGCCCTGATTTGGGCTCCTCGCTCAGCGGGGAGCCTGCTTCTCCCTCTGCCCCTCACTCCACTCGTGCTCTCTCTCTCAAATAAATAAACAAAATCTTAAAAAAATAAATACCAGGTGATGATAAGGTTCTTACTTTGGTTTCATCCTTCTGCCTGTCTTTTATCAAATTCCTTTCTATTCTCTCTTACTCGTTTCAGGATCATCTTTTACAGGAATCTTTTCCTAGCTCTCCAAGTCTCAATTTGTTTCTCCTCCTCTTTGCCTCTTTGGTACTCCTAGATTACTTTTGCCTTTCTGCTTATCACGCTATACTGATAGTATACTTTCACATCCTCTTTAGGAGCAAGCTCCTTGAAATCTGGGGCAATGCTGTATTCTTTCAAATATCATCAGTACCTTGCACAGTGCCTTGCGCAAGACAGACACCCAGTGAATGTGAAATTATTAAATGGCCTAAGGCATTTTAACATCAGCTCAAGAAAGATTAGGGTTCTGAGAGAATAATTACATCTTGGAGTAATAACTAGAGACCTGCTTTATTGGAAGACAAAAAAAGCTCACAGTTTCTTCTAAGATAATAACCAGAGATGACACATATCCTATGTAAAGAGCCCAGAGTTTTCAGTGATGAAAAGCAAGTGAGAAAGTGTCTGAGAATTTACACAGTATGATATTCAAATTAACCCTACTGCTGAGGAAATCTGAAAGTTGAACAAATATATGAAAACATCTGCTTGATGGCACTGAAGAAATAACAAAGATGAGAAGCGTTCCTCAGCCAAAATATGAGAGAGGTAAAAATCCAGAGTGAAAATAACTAGAAAATCCCCTCATTTGAGGAAATAACTCATATTATGAAGCCAGTGTGAATTGTATATCAAAAGCAGACAAGGACATAAGAGAATTACTATAGGCCAATTTCACTCATAAACATGGATATAAAAATTCTGAACAAAACATTAGCAAACTAAACAGAGCTATCTATAAAAATTATGTCTGACAGAATTGAAGCTACTAGATAAAAGTAAGATTGACTTAACATTGGAAAAATCAATGTACTTCACCACACTAACAGACTGAAAGAGAAAAATAATGACTATTTTAACAGATGCAGAAAATTCATTTAATAAAAGTCTATATTTGTCAAGATAAAAATGCTAAGTAAACTAGGAATAGAAGACAAGCTTCCTTAGTTTGATGAAATTTATCTACAAAAAATGTCTTATCGTATCTTGCATCTAACAACATATTTAATGGTGAAATTGCATTAAATTTCTGTCTGAGACTAAAACAAAAATTAGGATATTCAGTAATCTATCCAACGTTATACTGAAGATTTTCATTAGAAGAAATGAAAATGAAGAAATAATTGTGTAAAAAGGAAATTTAAAGACATCTACAAAGTAACGATACTGTTGACACCATTTGTAGGATTTAAGATGCATGATAAATGAACTCCCTCCTAGGTGTCTATCCCTCTTCGTGGGTGGGATGGCTTCTAATGACAATAGTCTCAAGCACCTTCTCCCCTCTCTTCCTTCTGGTCTCTCTGGTGAGGTTGTGAGGTGTGAGGGCTCACATACATCTTCCCCCCCACCCCACCTTTCAGTTAAGCTGATCAGGTGAGCAGTCCTGGCCAGAGATGTGTGAGCACAAGTGATATAAGTGTCCACTGTGCCAATCCTGTGTTCTCCTCTTCATCCTTGGTGACTGTGCAGACCTCACATTGAGGAGCCTGGATCTCCAAGCTTCTGCTGCAGCCCACAAGACTGTGATATGAGTGAAAAATAAATCTTCACTGCATAAAGCCAAAAAAAAAAAAAAGAAAGCTACAGGTATATTACTAGAAATAATAAGCAATTTTAATAAACTTAGCAGTATCAAAAGTCAATATTCAAAGATTACTTACATTCTTCTATACCATCATCAACTGGTTAGAGTGTTACATTTTAAAAAGATTACCTTTATAATAGCATAAAACAGTGAAATACCTAGAGATACATCTTTTAAAATGTGCAAAAATCTCCAGGCACAAAATGCAAAATATGACTGGAGAATAAAAGGAAAGCTACATAAATGAAAACTCAATATTACAAAAATGCCAAATCCCTCAAAGTAATTCTATGATCTTAAAACCCAATAAAAATCAACAATTGGGCAGTGCAGCTTGACAATTCTAAAGTATGTATGGGCATCCTAGGGCCAAAACTAGTTAATAGACTCTTAGAGAAGAACAAATAGAGAAGACTAGCTGTAGCAGGTAATAATCAGAATTACTTTGAAGATACAATTTCGTCAGAGTGGTAGTGATAAAGAATAGGCAAATATACCAATGGGATAGTAGAGTTTAGAAATAGATGAATAAGGAGAGATCGAAACCAACACCAAAGAAATACAAACAATTCTAAGAACATATTATGAGCAACTCTACACCAGCAAATTTGACAATCTGGAAGAAATGGATGCATTCTTAGAGAAATATAAACTACCAAAACTGAACCAGGAAGAAACTGAAGACCTGAATAGACCCATCACCAGTAAGGAGATTGAAGCAGTCATCAAAAATCTCCCAACGAACAAGAGCCCAGGGCCAGACGGCTTCCCAGGGGAATTCTACCAAACATTTAAAGAAGAATTAATACCTATTCTCCTGAAACTGTTCCAAAAAATAGAATTGGAAGGAAAACTTCCAAACTCCTTTTATGAGGCCAGCATTACCTTGATCCCCAAACCAGGCAAAGACCCCATCAAGAAGGAGAATTACAGACCAATATCTTTGATGAATACGGATGCAAAAATCCTCAACAAAATACTAGCCAATAGGATCCAGCAGCACATAAAAAGGATTATTCACCACGACCAAGTGGGATTTATTCCTGGGATGCAAGGTTGGTTTAACATTCGCAAATCAATC
>LNAC01000686.1:61545-73395 GCA_002007465.1 Ailurus styani | reverse complement strand
AAAAAAAAAAGAAATAGATGAATAGTTGGGGCATCTGCATAGCTCAGTCATTTAAGTATCCCAACTCTTGATTTCGACTCAGATCATATAACACCCATGTTGGGTGCCTCACTGGGCATGGAGCCTGCTTGAGATTCTCTTTCTCCCTCTCTGTCTGCTCCTCCCCCACTTGCCTCACTCTCTCTCTCTCTCTAAAAAAATTTAAAAAATAGATGAGTTGTTGACTACGGATTTATGACAAATCATTTATTTATTTTTTATTTATTTTTTATAAAGATTTTATTTATTTATTTCACAGCGGGAGAGAGATCACAAGGAGGCAGAGAGAGAGAGGGGGAAGCAGGCTCCCCGCTGAGCAGGGAGCCCAAGGCCTCCATCCCAGGACCCTGAGATCATGACCTGAGCCAAAAGCAGAGGCTTTAACCCACTGAGCCACCCAGGCGCCCCATGACAAATCTTACACTGTAGTGTGGTAGGGGAGAAAACTGTCTTCAATAAGTGGTGATGGATCATTCACCTAACAATGGGGGAAATAAATCTTGATTCAAGGCCCATATCACATGTAAAATGATAAATGATAAACCTAACTGTGAAATTTAAGACAGTAAAGCTATTCTTAAAAATGTAAGAGAATTTCTTGATGACATTGAGATAGGCAAATATTTCTTAAACAAGTTATATGAAAACAAATATAAAGAGATACAACTGATAAATTACACTACATTAAAAGTTAAGATCTTGGGGCGCCTGGGTGGCTCAGTCGTTAAGCGTCTGCCTTTGGCTCCCATCACGATCCCAGGGTCCTGGGATCCCGCATGGGGCTCCCTGCTCTGCGGGAAGCCTGCTTCTCCCTCTCCCACTCCCCCTGCTTGTATGTCCCTCTCTTGCTGTGTTACTCTCTTCAAATAAATAAATAAAATCTTTTTTTAAAAAAACTTAAGATCTTCTCGTTGAAAAAAATTAAATAAAAAATTCCATTGAGTGAAAGTCCTGCCACAGAGTGGAGAATGTATTTGTATATCCAACAAAAGATTTACATCCTAAATGTATGAAGAATGCCTACAAATCTATAAGAAAAACAAATAATAACCATCCCAAATGCTTCTTCTTTTGTCAGTTTTGAAAGCAATGTCATTCCTGAAATACGTTTTTGATGAGCTTTTATTTCATCTAGAAAAAATGGGTTCTCCCAAAACTTAGCAAATAATGTTTATTATGTTTCAAAGGTTAAAATAAAACATTTAAAAAGCCTTAAAATTTTTCTTGAGTTTTTATGTGAAATACTTAGCTTCTTCAGGAAAATAACTTTTAATATCTAAAGCAAAGGATATGAAAATTAATCATTTTTAAAGATAGACAAATGTTCATCAAATATGCTTTTCTTTATCATCTTCTACCTAAGAGAAACACACACTATTTCACTACCTTTAATAAACTCTCAAACTACTTCTGTTTAAAAACTTGAAATCACATGAATCACATTTTTCAACTATCATGGGGCCAAAGGTGTTCCAATTTCACATATTAAAGAACTACCTTATAACTTTTGATAGCTCAAAAGCCAGTAACACTAAGTGCTACTGTTTCTAGATAGTTGAAAGTCAGAAAAAATTGCATGGTTGCAGAGTATTTTAAGTTACGTTACGTCATTGATATCCCATACATAATTCAAGTATGATATTGTAAAGATAGGCAATTAAAAAGTATCACTTTTAAAATCTAACACGTAATAATAAAGTCTGGAAACTTAGTTTTTTCTCCACCTTTAATTTACGTTGTTAGATATTGGAGCCTTAAGAACCTTTTAAAAATTCAGTAGACTTTACTTTTTAAAGTAAAGTTTCAGGTTTACAGAACAATTGCATGGGAATTACAAGAAGTCACCTACTACCCAGTTTCCCTTATTATTGAAATGTTGCATTCAGGTAATACATTTGTTATAATTAATGAACCAATGTTGATACATTAATATGTAACTAAGTCTATAGTTTAGAGTTTACTCTGTGTTGTATAGTTTTATAGATTTAAGAAATGCATTTCATGTATTTGTCACTATAGTAGCATATAGAATAGTTTTATTGCCCCCAAATACCCTGTGCTCTGCTATGCATTCCTCCCTCCCAAACCTCTGATCTTTTTTTCTTATTAAGATTTTATTTTTAAATAATCTCTACATACAACATGGGGCTCAAACTCACAACCCTGAGATCAAGAGTCACATGCTCCACTGACTGAGCCAGCCAGGCACCCAACCACTGATCTTTTTGTTTTCCCAATAGTTTTGCCTTTTCTATAATATCATATAGTGGAATCACAATCGTATCCTTTTCAGGCTAGTTGGAATCACACAGTATCCTTTTCAGGCTAGCTTCCTTTACTTAGCAATAGGCATTTAACTTTCCCTCCATATCTTTTCATGGCTTGATAGTTCATTTCTTTTCATTTTTCCCCCCAAGATTTTATTTTTAATCTCTACACTCAAGGTGGGGCTTGAACTCACAATTCCGAGATCAAGAGTTGCACGGTCTACCAACTGAGCCAGTCAGGCACTCTAGCTCATTTCTTTTTGACAATAATATTTCATTGGATGTACCAGTTTATTTATCCCCTCACCTACTGAAAGATGTCTTGGTTGATTCTAAGTTTTGGCAGTTATAAGTAAAGCTTTTATAAATATTCATGTGCAGATTTTTGTGTAGTTATAGTTTTCAACTCATTTGGGTAAATACATAGGAGCATGATTGCTGGTTCATATGGTAAGTCTTATGTTGAGCTTTGTAAGAAACTAAAAGCTGTCTTCCCAAGTGGCTGTACCTTTTTTCATTCCTACCAGCAATGAATGAGAGTTCCTGTTACTGTACATTATGGTCAACTTTTGGTGTTGTCAGTGTTTTGGATTTTAGCCATTCTAAAGGTCTGTAATGGTATCTCATTGTTTTAATTTGCAATTCCTAATGATATATGATGCTTTTTCATATGCTTATTTGCCATCTGTGTGTCTTCTTTGGTGAGATGCTTCTTCAGATCTTTTACCCCTTTTTTAAAACTAGGCTACTTGTTATTTTATTGTTGAGTTTTAAGAGTTCATTTTATATTTTGGATACAAGTTCTTTACTTTGAAGACAAGTTGTTTACCACATACATGTTTTGGATATATTTTATCCCAGTCTGTGGCTTGTGTTTTCATCCTTTTAACAGTGTATTTCACAGAGGTGAAACTTTCAATTTTAATGAAGCCCAATATAGCAATATTTTTTTCATGGATTGTGCTTTCAGTGTTCTATCAAGTGTCAGTGCGAAATGCAAGGTAATTTAGGGTGCCTGGGTGGCTTAGTGGGTTAAAGCTTCTGCCTTCGGCTCAGGTCATGATCTCAGTGTCCTGGGATTGAGGCCCGTATCGGGCTCCTGCAGGGAGTCTGCTTCTTTCTCTTTCTCTCTCTCTCTGCCTGCCTCTCTGCCTCCTTGTGATTTCTCTCTCTGTCAAATAAATAAATAAAATTAAAAAAAAAAGAAATGCAAGGTAATTTAGGTTTTCTTCTATGTTATCTTCTAGAAATTTTATTTTGTGTTTTACATTTAGATATATGATCTATTTTTAGTTAAATTTTGTGTCTAGATTTTTTTTTGGCATGTGGATGTCTACTTATTTCAGCACCATTTGTCAAAAAGACTATCCTGTTTTTCTTTCTTTTTTTTTACATTTTTTTTAAATTTTATTTTATTTTTTCAGTGTTCCAAGGTTCATTGTTTATGCACCACACCCAGTGTTCCATGCAATACATGCCTCCTTAATACCCAACACCAGGCTCACCCATCCTCCCACCCCCCTCCTTTCCAAAACCCTCAGTTTGTTTCTCAGAGTCCAGTCTCTCATCTTTCATCTCCCCCTCTGATTTCCCCCAATTCACTTTTCCTTTCGTTCTCCTAATGTCCTCCATGTTATTCCTTATGCTCCACAAGTGAAACTATATAATAATTGACCTTCTCTGCTTGACTTATTTCACTCAGCATAATCTCCTTCAGTCCCATCCATGTTGATACAAAAGTTGATACAAAAGTTGGGTATACATCCTTTCTAATGGAGGCATAATAGTGCATTATAGATATGGACCATATCTTCTTTATCCATTCGTCTGTGGAAGGGCATCTTGGCTCTTTCCACAGTTTGGCAATTGTGGCCATTGTTGCTATGAACATTGGGGTACATATGGCCCTTCTTTTCACTACATCTGTATCTTTGAGGTAAATACCCAGTAGTGCAATTGCAGGGTCATAGGATAGCTCTATTTTTAATTTCTTTCTTTCTTTCTTTTTTGTTTTTTAAAGATTTTATTTATTTATTTCACAGAGGGAGAGAGATCGCAAGGAAGCAGAGGCAGGCAGAGAGAGGGGGGCAAGCAGGCTCCCTGCTGAGCAGGGAGCCCGATGCGGGCCTCGATCCCAGGACCCTGAGATCATGACCTGAGCCGAAGGCAGAGGCTTTAACTCACTGAGCCACCCAGGCGCCCTAATTTCTTTTTTTTTAAGATTTTATTTATTTATTTATTTATTTGACAGTGAGAGAGAGATCACAAGTAGGCAGAGAGGCAGGCAGAGAGGGGGAAGGAGGCTCCCTGCTGAGCAGAGAGCCTGATGCGGGGTTGATCCCAGGACCCTGAAATCATGACCTGAGCTGAAGGCAGAGGCTTAACCCACTGAGCCACCCAGGTGCCCTGTTTTTAATTTCTTAAGGAATCTCCACACTGTTGTCCAAAGTGGCTGCACCAAGTTGCATTCCCACCAAACGTGGGAACCCAAATGTGGGTTCCCCTTTCTCCACATCCTCTCCAACACTTGTTGTTTCCTGTCTTGTTAATTTTCTATCCTGTTTTTCCATTGAATTGTCCTTGCCACTTTTTCAAAGTCCACTATGTTTATGTAGGTATATTTCTGAGTTTTCTCTTCTATTCCATTGATCTGTTTGTCTATTCTTTTGTCAATACCATTAATGTTTTGATCATTGTAGCTGTATAGTAAGTCTTAAACTTGGATAGTGTTGGCTTCCAACTTTGTTCTTCCAACTTTGTGGGTCTATATTGTGGGTCTGCCACCTTTTCATATAAACCTTACAGTTTGTTGACATCTCAAAATTTGCTGGGATTTTTATTGGGATTGTGTTAAATCTATAGATCAAGTTAGGAAGAATTGACATCTTAACAATATTGAGTCTTCCTACCCATTTGCACAGAATATCTCTCCATTTATTTAGTTCTTCTTTGATTTCTTCCATTAGCATTTTGTAGTTTTCCTCATACAGATCTTATACATATTTTGTTAGAATTATATCTAAAGATTTCTCTTTTTTGTTGTGCTAGTATAAATTATACTATGTTTTAAATTTCAAATTCCACCTGTTCCTATATACAGTTAAGAATTGGCATATAGGAAAGCAATATAATATATAATACATTGTTGGTTTTGATTTGCTAATATGTATTGAAGATTTTTGTATCTGTGTTCATGAGAGATATTAGTCTGTAATTTTCCTTTCTTGTAATGTTTTTGTCTGGTTTTCATATTAAAGTAATTTCATCTTCATGGAATGAGCTAGGAAGTATTCTTTCTGCTTCTATTTTCTGTAAGAGACTGTAGAGAATTGATATCATTTTTCTTAAAAGTCTGGTAGAATGCACCAATGAAGCAATTGTGATTTTTTAGAAGTTTATTAATTCTTGATTTGATTTCTTTAATATATAAAGGCATATTCACATGACCTACTTTTCCTTGTGTGAGTGTTGGTAAAATGTGTCTTTCAAGGATTTGGCCCCTTTCACCTAAGTTATCAAACTTATGGGTATAGAGTTGTTCATATTACCATTTTAATGTCCATGAAATCAGTAGTGATACCTCTATTTCATTTCTGATATTAGTAATTTGTGTCTTTTCTATTCTTTTCTTGGTTAGTCTACTTAGAGGTTTATAAATGTTACTAATCTTTTCAAAGAACCGTCCTTTGTTTTCACTGATTTTCTCTATGATTTCCTGTTTCCAACTTCACTGATATTTGCTCTATTATCATTTCTTCTCTTCTGCTTATTGGATCTAATTTCCTCTTATTTTTCTTGTTTCCTAAGACGAAAGCATAGATTATTGATTTTAGATCTTTCTTCTTTCCTAATGTATGTATTCACTGTAATAATTTTTCCTTTAGTCACTGTTTTTGTTGCATCCAACACACTTTGACAAGTTGTGTTTTCATTTTAATTTAGTTCAAAATATTTTAAAATACTTTTTTATATTTCTTTCTTGGCCCATGAGTTACTTAGAAGTATATTGTTAATCTCCAAATATTTTGGTATTTTCCAACTTTCTTTCTGTTACTGATTTCTGTTTTAATTCCATTGTGATCTGAGGGAATTATATAGTTTCTATTCTTTTAAAATTGTTAACATGTGTTCTATGGCCCAGAATGTTGTCCCCCAAAATTACCTTATATCAGTACAGCAAGGAGAGAGCACCAAAAGGATTTTTTTCTAGCCAAAATCCTAAAGTGCGAAATCCTTTTCAGTAAGGAAGGAGTTTTACTCCTTTCCGTCAAATGCAGCAGGAGAGAGTTAAGAAGCTGAAAGTATCTGGCAGTTAATGCACAATTCAACCCCCAAAGCCCTTTTGAGATTTGAACTTGTGAGCCCTGATTTACAGTGCCATTACTAACTTCTGAGCATACAACCTTTTTACAAGCACCATTTGGGAGAAGTTCTACATTGAGCTTCAGAACAAATTGGGATAGAGTCAACCCAACTTGAATACTTGTCCACAATGTGCAAGCAATTGCAACTCCAGATTTAGAGCACAGAGAGACAGACGGGTCTGAAAGAAACCCTGACCTGCCAGGCAAGACTCTCACATGGTACAGGGAATCAGCAGGCCACAGCGATCACTCCTTCCCCTGGGAATGCAAGACCCAGGTATACTGCCTTGAGCCAACCAAACCTTCCCCTAGAATCCATGCTGGGTACACTCACCTGGATTCCTGTGTACTGGCTTGGGGAATACAGAGAAGAGTCTCCACTCTTCTATTATAGTTCCTATGGAGGAGACTGGGGAGGCTGAACCTTGATTACAGAGACCATGTCAGACTCTGGGGATCAAAGAAAGAGTCCACACATTCATGAAAAAGATGACTCTCTCTCAGTGGAATATTCACAAACATATTGCTTCTAGATGTGAAGGCTTTGGGAAGAGATGGGGGACTCTTGCTCCTGTCAGGTGTGATTGGTGGAGAACACAGGTCAGATAGGGCCTTCAGAAGGAGCTGAAGCCTCAGTGACCAGCAAAATGGATTCAAGAATAAATAATAGTGAAAATGAGAGCAATACCAAAAAGTGGAAGAAAGGGTGGGTGGGGTACAGAGCACATGGGCAGATGATCTGATCCCCAGGAGGAGTCGACTTATTTCTGTCCTTGTGGGTTTATGTATGGTTAGTTATTCTGGCATTGGATATAAAAGGCCCCAAGTCAAATCCTGGGTCAGCATAGTTTTAAGACTGAAAGAAAACAGAAAAAGAAAGCAATACTGGAGAAACACCCTTATAGGCAACCCCAGAGCTCAGAGGGCTTTGACTTGTAGGTTTGGAGGGACTAAGAGAACCCACCATTGTCCTCCAGAAGAAGGCAGTACTGGAGGTCCTAGGGAAACTTCTGCTGGTCCATGGGTTCCTGACATGACTGGCAGGGTCAGCAGAAGCTCTTAAAAGTAATTAATACAGCAGTTCTGCCAGGTGGTCATTGATTTGTGTATGTTTCTTGCTTGGAATGCCTTAAGACCCAGGGTTAAACCCCAGGACATTTTGCAAAAAGTCTTCTGGACCAAATAAAAAATCCTACCACCTGGATTATTATTGTCTCCCTTTAGAAGTCCAAATTGTTGTCTTAATCATGCTATAAAACCTTGACCTGCTGCAAGAAGCAGACACCTCCAGCAGGAATTTGAGTGACTGAAGAGCTTGCAGGGTAGGGGCAGAACTGCAGTTGGGCTCTGACAAGGGCCTGGCCTTGGCCAATAGCTCCTCTGCTCCTCAGAGCAGAAACTTCTTTTCTTGGTCATTTTCACCAAGTTGGAACAATAAGCTGGAAAGAAAGGAAACAGCACTTGGTGGAGACTATTGAGAAGGGATGACTGCAATTAAACACCCTTCCAGGGGACACTACCTTAGGCTAAGGTGACCTTGCCTTGAGCTTACAGACTTTGGCCTCCCTAGACCTTTTTCACTGCTTTTGCTCTTCAAATCCAGAATTGTTCTAAAAGAGTTATTCCTCCTCTCTGGGTGGCTGATGGTCATATCATTAAGACAGGGACTGAGAGAGGTGGCCTGGTGGGACCTAAAGGGCACAGGTCACTGTGGCACAGAGTCTAGGAGGTGTGTGTAAATCTCTCCAGGCAACCTTTCCAAACAAGCTTCCTGCCTATGGTGAACAAAGAATTTTCCAAACACTCTCAGCATGTGCCTTTGCTGGTAGAGTGGAGGACTATAGTTTGATCTATGTAGGGATCCTTAGGTCATTGGTTTGACTCCCACTGGACAGAACTTATACAATCTTGTCCTTTGCAAATGGAGCTACCCCACAATTGGGCTTTTAAATTAGGACTGGAAACTGAGGGTGAAGGATGTTAAGGTGGGCACCTAATGTAATGAGCACTGGGTAGTGTATAAGACTGATGAATCACTGAACTCTACCTCTGAAACTAATAATACACTCTATGTCAATAAATTGAATTTAAATTTAAAAATAAAAATGAAAATAAATAAAAATTTACAAAAAAAAAAAAAAGAACTGAAACCTGAACTGATCCAATCAGCATACTGGCAAATTTTTGCTAGTTCTCAGCAGCATGAAAGAGTGGGTTTGGGGCGGTATGGAGGTTCCTCAAAAAGTTGAAAATAGAGCTACCCTACAACCCAGCAATCGCACTACTGGGTATTTACCCTAAAGATACAAAGGTAGTGATCCTTAGGGGCACTTGCACCCAAATGCTTATAGCAGCAATATCCACAATAGCCAAGCTATGGAAAGAACCTAGATGTCCATCAACAGATGAATGGATAAAGAAGATGTGGTATATATATATACAATGGAATACTATGCAGCTATCAAAAGAAATGAAATCTTGCCATTTGCAACGACGTGGATGGAACTGGTATTACGTGGTGGAGGGTATTATGCTGAGCAAAATAAGTCAATCAGAGAAAGACAATTATCATATGATCTCTCTGATATGAGGAACTTGAGGGTCAGGGCGGGGGGTTGTGGGGGGTAGGGAGGGAAAATAATGAAACAAGATGGGGTGGGGAAAGAGACAAACCATAAGGACTCCTAATCTCACAAAACAAACTGAGGGTTACTGGGGGGTGGGAGGGTAGGGATAGGGTGGTTGGGTTATGGACATTGGGGAGGGTTTGTGCTTTGGTGAATGCTGTGAAAGATGTAAGCCTGATGATTCACAGACCTGTACCCCTGGGGCAAAAAAAAAAAGAGTGGGTTTGGGGGTCTGGCTGGAAGCACAGACACTATAAGCCAGGTGAGAACTGATGAGGGAGATAGAGAAGAAGGGCTGTATCAGTAGAGCAAAATTAATATACCTGCCACTAGCTGGGAAGTGGGAGGAAGAGGAGAGAATCTGGGAAGAGGACTGGTATATCCACATAAAATCATGTATGCAGAAAACTATCAAGAACAAGGATAAGATAGACATTTTCTGATAAGTAAAAAGCTGAAAGTGTTATTGATCAACAGATGTTCATTAAAGGAATATCCAAAAAATTTACCTTAAAAATGAAAATGAACCTTGAAAGAGAGACTGAGATTCAAAAAGGAAAGGTCAACAAAGAAATTGGTAAAAAAAATTTTTAACGGGCATAAATCTGGCAGATTGAATACATACATCTATATTCACTCCCTCCTGAAGTCCCACTAAAACTATAGCATGAAAAGGATACAATAACAACCAAATTTCAGAAGATGAAAAGCAGATAATTTAGCAGTAAATGACATGGAAAAATTGGCTGAAGAAGATGAATTCTAGTCAAGCAGTGAGAAAAATCAAGAATCAGTTTAGTTTGTTCCAGAGTCCTTCTACATTTTTGGAAGTAGAGAGAATGGAAGGCTAAATTAAGCATTGGTTGAAAAATGTTTAAGAAGCAGTTTGTTTCTCCACACCTTCTTATTACCCAAGCTGATTGTTGTCTCTCTCCCACTCCTAGCAATAATCTGGTGATTTGTCTCTGGAACAGGTAAAGCATAGGATCTTTTGCCTTTGAAACTAGCGGATTAAATAAATTATGCATACTGGTAACTGTGATGCCTAACTTGATGCCACATATTTGACAGCTAGATAGGAAACTGAAGAATTTTCTTTACATTATCTGGCAAGTCCAAAAGGAAAGACATGAAGACACTGGCATTGGTGCTTTGTAAAATATAAGCCAGCCATATCATTGTAGAGTGAGGCCCAGAATCATCAAGTACCATCCATATGATGTTTGAAGGTTGGGCTGATGGCCAAGAAAGAATTTTCTTGTCTTCAGTGCAAAAAAAGGTGGTTTTATTAAAGCATGGAGACAGGACCTGTAGGCAGAAAGAGCTGCCCTGGGGGTGTGAGTGGTGACCGATTCTATACTTTCAAGTTGGGAGGGGGTTACAGACAGCATAAGCCTCCCAGGTATTTTGGAAACAAATTTCCAGTACCTTGAGAGAGCTAACTGTTGTTAGGAAAATGTCATTTATTACTGTCTAGTAATCCCTCAGTCATGAGACCCTTCAGATGCCTAACAGTGGGCATTATGCTAGGAGGATGATGGCCAACATGTATCTTGGGGGGGGGGGTAGAGATGAAAGAGTTTCCAAAGGAATTTTTATATCTTAAAGAAGATTTACAAGATCCTGGAGGTCAGGCTGAGATTGCCTTTTGCCCTTAGCAATGTGTCAACATTGAGGCAGCTGAGGTCCCAGAGGAAGGTCACTCTACCTGTTTTAAGGACTTGTCAGTGGGCTGTAGGCAGTAAGGAAATTTAATTTTTTCTCTTTTGCCTTTGTTTCCCATATCACATGCACTCTGAGCTTCCAAAGAGCTATTTAGTTTCTCTCTCTTAAATATAAAAATTTAACCAAGAATCAGCCAACTACTGGAAAAAATAATTTAATGTGATTTTATTTGTCTGAAACAAGAGAAAGTAACTTGAAGAAAACAGTGACATTTATAGGGAGAAGATAATTTTACTTAAAAAATTTTAGAGTTNGAGCAGAAATCAATGAAATAGAAACCAAAAGAACAGTGGAACAAATCAATGAAACTAGGAGCTGGTTCTTTGAAAGAATTAATAAGATTGATAAACCCCTGGCCAGATCTGCCTGCTTGTGATCTCTCTCTCTGTCAAATAAATAAATAAAATCTTAAAAAAATTTTTAGAGTTTTTACACCAAAGAAATACAAACAATTCTAAGAATGTATAATGAGTAACTCTACACCAGCAAATTTGACAATCTGGAAGAAATGGATGCATTCTTAGAGAAATATAAACTACCAAAACTGAACCAGGAAGAAATTGAAGACCTGAATAGACCCATCACCAGTAAGGAGATTGAAGCAGTCATCAAAAATCTCCCAACAAACAAGAGCCCAGGGCCAGACGGCTTCCCAGGGGAATTCTACCAAACATTTAAAGAAGAATTAATACCTATTCTCCTGAAACTGTTCCAAAAAATAGAATTGGAAGGAAAACTTCCAAACTCCTTTTATGAGGCCAGCATTACCTTGATCCCCAAACCAGGCAAAGACCCCATCAAGAAGGAGAATTACAGACCAATATCTTT
>LNAC01000686.1:30000-61132 GCA_002007465.1 Ailurus styani | reverse complement strand
GAAAGAAATTGAGGAAGACACAAAGAAGTGGAAAAACATTCCATGCTCATGGATGGGTAGAATAAATATTGTGAAAATGTCTATGCTACCTAGAGCAATCTACACATTTAATGCAATCCCCATCAAAATACCAGCAATTTACTTCAAAGAAATGGAACAAATAATCCTAAAATTTATATGGAACCAGAAAAGACCCCGAATAGCCAAAGGAATGTTGAAAAAAAAAAGCAAAGTTGGCGGCATCACAATTCCAGATTTCAAGCTCTATTACAAAGCCGTCATCATCAAGACAGTATGGTACTGGCACAAAAACAGACACATAGACCAGTGGAACAGAATAGAGAACCCAAAAATGGACCCTCAACTCTATGGTCAACTAATCTTCGACAAAGCAGGAAAGAATGTCCAGTGGGAAAAAGACAGTCTCTTCAACAAATGGTGTTGGGAAAACTGGTCAGCCACATGCAGAACAATGAAACTGGATCATTTCCTGACACCACACACAAAAATAGACTCAAAATGGATAAAAGACCTCAATGTGAGAAAGGAATCCATCAAAATCCTCGAGGAGAACACAGGCAGCAACCTCTTCGACCTCAACCGCAGCAACTTCTTCCTAGGAACCTCACCAAAGGCAAGGGAAGCAAGGGCAAAAATGAACTATTGGGACTTCATCAAGATTAAAAGCTTTTGCACAGCAAAGGAAACAGTCAACAAAACCAAAAGACAACTGACAGAATGGGAGAAGATATTTGCAAACGACATATCAGATAAAGGGCTAGTATCCAAAATGTATAAAGAGCTTCTCAAACTCAACACCCATAAAACAAATAACCCAGTTAAGAAATGGGCAGAAGACATGAACAGACATTTCTCCAAAGAAGACATCCAAATAGCCAACAGACACATGAGAAAGTGCTCAACATCACTCGGCATCAGAGAAATACAAGTCAAAACCACAGAGAGATACCACCTTACACCAGTCAGAATGGCTAAAATCAACAAGTCAGGAAACGACAGATGTTGACAAGGTTGTGGAGAAAGGGGAACCCTCCTTCACCATTGGTGGGAATGCAAGCTGGTGCAGCCACTCTGGAAAACAGTATGGAGATTCCTCAAAAAGTTGAAAATGGAGCTACCCTACGACCCAGCAATCGCACTACTGGGTATTTATCCTAAAGACACAAAGGTAGTGTTCCTCAGGGGCACGTGCACCCGAATGTTTATAGCAGCAATGTCCACAATAGCCAAACTATGGAAAGAACCTAGATGTCCATCAACAGATGAATGGATAAAGAAGATGTGGTATATATATACAATGGAATATTATGCAGCTATCAAAAGAAACGAAATCTTGCCATTCGCAACGACATGGATGGAACTGGAGGGTATTATGCTGAGCGAAATAAGTCAATCAGAGAAAGACAATTATCATATGATCTCTCTGATATGAGGAACTTGAGGGTCAGGGTGGGGGATTGTGGGGGGTAGGGAGGGAAAAATAAGGAAACAAGATGGGATGGGGAAGAAGACCAAGCATAAGAGACTCCTAATCTCACAAAGCAAACTGAGGGTTACTGGGGGGTGGGAGGGTAAGGATAGGGTGGTCGGGTTATGGACATTGGGGAGGGTTTGTGCTTTGGTGAATGCTGTGAAAGGTATAAGCCTGATGATTCACAGACCTGTACCCCTGGGGCAAAGAATAAAAAATAAAAAAAATTTTTAGAGTTTTTATTTTTAAGTAATCTCTACATCCAACATGGGGCTCAAACTTACAACCCCAAGATCAGCTGTCACATGTTCTACCAACTAAGCCAGCCGGGCACCCTGATAATTTCATTTTTAAAAAAATGTCATTAATGTTCTCAATGAAAATATGTTGCAATCATAAGACAAAAAAAGTATTGCAAAACCAAACAAACAAATCCACCCAGAACAAAAAAGAGCTCTTATGAATTAAAAAATATGATAGATTTTTAATATGTGCCATAATATAAGGGCAAGTAAAGCAAATGATTACTGGTAGAAAATAAGATAGAAGAGATAAGAACATTTGAGGATCAATAAAGGAAGATGTATTTCCAATCAATAAAAGGGAAAGAGGAAAAAGTGGAAGTATAGAAATTGCCCAAATAACCCATGAAAATTTACCATATTTTAAGGGCCTTAGTTTCTTGATGATGTTGTTTGATACTCAAAATTCTTTATTTTGGGGGCACCTGGCTGTTTCAGTTGGTGGAATGTGTAACTCATGATCTCAGGGTTGTGAATTAAAGCCCCATGTTGGGGGTAGAGATTACTTAAAAAGAAAAAATCTTTTAAAAAAGTCTTCATATTTGATGAAGTATAATAGACTTATTTTTAAAAATTTTTAATGCTGGTACTTTTTGTTTGTCTAAGGATCTATTGTCAAACCGAGGTCACGAAGATTTGTCCTTATGGTTTCTTTTAACAGTTTTATTGTTTTAAAGAAGCCTTAAGTCTTTGAATCTTACATTTCAGTCTTTGATACATTTTGAGCTCATTTTTGTATATGGTGTGAGCTAAAAGTCCAACTTCATTCTTCATTCTTTTTTTATGATTTTATTCATTTATTGGGGAGCAAGGGAGAGCATGAGAGAGAATACAAGCAAAGGAGGGGTAGAGGGAGAGGGAGAAGCAGGCTCCCTGCTGAGCAGAGGGCCTGATGCAAGGGTTCAATCCCAGGACCCTGAGATCATGACCTGAGCTGAAGGCAGATACTTAACTGACTGAGCCACCCAGGCACCCTTCATTCTTCATTCTTTTGCAACAATTGGGTATCTGTTCCAGCACCATTTGTTGAAAAGACTTCTTTCCTCATTAAGTAGTCTTGGCACTCTTGACTATAGATGTATGGATTCATTTTGAAACTTAATTCTATTTCATTGACCTATATATCTATGTGTATGCCAATACCACACTGTTTTGAGTACCATAGCTTTGTAGATGATTTTAAAATCAGAAAGTGTGAATCCCCCAACTTTATTTTTATTTTTGGATAACTAGGGTCTTTGGCAACCCCATAAGAATTTTAAAATCAACATGTCCATTTCTGAAAAAAATTGCGGTTGAGATTTTGATAAGGATTGCATTGAATCTGTAGATTACCTTGAGATTTTTTTTATTTGACAGAGAGAGAGAGAGAGCCAGAGAGCACAAGCAGGGAGAATGGCAGTTTTCTAATTTCCCTGTGGTAGCTAATTTCCCAAGTGGTGCTTAGGAGTGTATTTTTTAATTTCCACACATTTGTGAATTTTTTCATTTTTCCTTCTGTTATTGATTTGTAGTTCCATTCCCTTGTGATAAAAAAAAGACACTTTACATGATTTCAAGATTTTAATTCACAGTGCCTAGTTTTGTAGACTAACATATGATCTATTCCGGGGAATGTTCCATGTAAACTTGTTGTTGGGTGTAGTGTTCTATATGTTTGTTAAGCCCAGTTGGTTTACAGTGCTGACATCTATTTCCCTGTTTATCTTTTGATTGGTTATTCTATCCATTTTTGAGAGTGGGGTGTTGAAGTCTCCAACTGTCATTGTACAACTGCTCAAATATTTTTTCCATTTAAAAAATTAGTTGCTGGTTTTCTTATTAGTGAGTTTTAAGAGCTCTTAAATATAGTCTAAATACAAGTTCTTTAATAAATATATGATTTCAATATATTTTACTCAACCTGTGACTTGCTTAGTCTTGTCTTAACAGCTTTTTTTGAGAAAGAAAACTTCTAATTTTGATGGCATTCCATTTATCATTTTTTCTTTTATGGGTTGAGCTTTGATTTAGTTTCTAAGAAATCTGACTAAATCAAAGTCACAGAGATTCTGTTTTACTCTATATTTTTAGAATTTTAAAATTTTTCAGTTTTACATTTAAGTCTGTGATCAATTTTAGCTTAGTCCATTTTATGTATATGGATATACAAATATTTCTGCCACAATTGTTGAGAAGGCTACTTTTTGCACTGAATCTTTTTCTCTTATTAAAAATCAAGGGGCTATGAATATGTGGATCTACTTCTGCACCCCCTATTCTTTTTTTTTAAAGATTTATTTATTTATTTGAGAGAGAGACAGTGCACAAGAGTGAGCACACACAAGTGGGGGGAGAGGCAGAAGGAGAGGAAGAGGGAGAGGGAGAGAATCTCAGGCAGGCTCCCTGCTGAGCATTGAGCATGGAAGCAGACACCTGGGGTGGATCTCGCAATCCAGAGATCATGACCTGAGCCAAGATCAAGAGTCAGATGCTTAACTGACTGAGCCACCCAGGTGCCCCTGCACCTTCTGTTCTGTTTCACAGATATTTGTCTACCTTTATGTCACTTAACGTTTCCCTCATTTGTCATCTTAGTTCTATGTTCTAGAAAATTGTCTTCAGCCAAGTCCCTTTTATAATTGATATATGTTCATATTATGTGAATTTTGATGATTTCATTATTAATTTAAAAACTCTTTGCTTCTTATAATCTAATTTTTATAACAACTTGTTCTTGATTTATGAAAATTTAAATTATATTATTAATACAAATTTGAAAAATTAAAGATTGTTTTCTTTTCTACTTTAAGTACCTGTTTCCTCTGAGGTCACTAGTCCTGCTTTATCCTTCTTTTTTCCACTCTGTCTGTTATTCAAAGCCAGGTGACATTTGGATTTCAGTTAAGATGTATTGGTTAAGAATTATGGGATAGGTATCTCCTGTTTGTATTTTAGACTTCCATTGTATTTCTCTGTTCTTTTAAATTCAATTATCTGACTTTTTTTACCTCCTGGAAGTTCCTTTTATGTAAAGATTTGGTGATGGCACTTATTTTTGGCCTTATTTTTCTGTGTTGTCATGCAGTAACCCTGTCATGCAGTTCATTTAAAAAATGAAAAAAGATGAAAAAGCAAGAAAAGGAGAAAGAGAACATATTTATTTCATTTTAAGGAATTTGTCATAGCAAAAAAGAGATTTCTGTGCTCAGTGTATTATTCTAATCTAATCTCCCCATTCTGAACCATGATTCTGTGTATATGTGTGTGTTTCTACATTGCCTCCATTACTTTTGGATCAGAAAACAGGGTGTTGCTAAGAGAGGAGAGAGTTGAATTCCTCTTGGAGTTGGTAGTTCATTATAGTTTTACATTTTCTGGCTCTGAGTAGCCCACATGATATTTGACATTCCCCAGTGGCTAGTTGGCTAATTCTGTAGAATTAGAGTTGCTATCTTTAGGAAAGCATTTCTGACATTCATTAATTTTTAGCTAATTCCTAAAAACTTGGAATTTTCTTGAAATAGAGACTTGACTGTCATATTTCTGAGGCTTTTTTATTATAAAATATTTCAAACATACTAAAAATATACCAATATAATGAATCACAGTGTACCAGTGCACAATTCCATGAATTACTAATTCATCACCAACCTAATTTTACCTATACCCCCAATCACTTTATTTTGAAGCAAATCCTATATATATTATTTTGTTATAACATTATTTTTGACATATAACATTATATTAGCTCAGGTGTACAACATAATGATTTGATATTTGTATATATTGCTAAAAGATCACTACAATAAATCTAGTTAACATCTGTCACCATATAGTCACAAAAATTTTTTTCTTGTGATGCAGACTTTCAAGATCTATTCTGCTTTTCAAAAAGATTTTATTTATTTGAGAGAGAGCACAAGTGGGGAGAGGGGCAGAGCGAGAGGGACAAGCAGACTCCATGCTGAGTAGGGAGCCCTAGATGGGGCTCTATCCCAGGACCCTGGGATTATGACTTGAGCCAAAGGCAGATGCTTAACCAACTGAGCCACCCAGACACCCTCACGATCTATTCTTTTAGCAACTGTCAAATAAGCAATACAGTATTATTAACTATAGTTGCTTTGCTGACATCACATACCCTATGTCTTAATTATTTCATAACTGGAAGTTTGCTATAACTTATTTTTTCTTACAAAATGATAATTAATTTTATAATATAATTTCTACCACAGTAGGACTTATACTGATGAGGAAAATTGGTCAAGAGATACCAAACAATGATTAAAGCAGAAGTATAATTCAGGAATGTTTCAATCCATTCATTGAACACATTTATCAATCTAGTAGTCTCCTTAGTTTAAGTTATTTTCTTTCTGCTCTCTATGTACAGACAGCAAAAGTTCTCCAAGGTATCCTAAAACAAGAAACGAGGTACAGAACAGCATAAGAAAGTCACAGGTAAATAAGCATTCTGATAGTTGCTTATATACACAAAAACACTGAAAAGATGCACAATAAAATAATGAAAATAATTAATAAGGGAATGGATATAAGGTGAATGGGGAGGGGGATGACCACAACTTTTTAATCTATACATTTTTATATTTTTATTTTTGAGTCATACAAGCATGTTTTATGTTTTAAAAATAAATAAATATTTTCTTCTCAAATGTTCTTTTTCATGCAAAAACTAGACTATTCCTATGATCGAGTCAGTTTGAAAGTACTGTAAGCAGAATACCAAAACTGTTGTCATTTGGACCAATAGCTATGTAATGTTTAAAAATTACCTGACTTTGATCTCGTCTCTTTCTACTGTACTTTTAATCATTAAAGTTCAATCAGCATTTGTTTATGTATTTGAGAGAGAGAGAGAGATGTGGGTGAGGAGTGGAAAGAGGGAAAGAATCCTAAGCAGGCTCCACGCCCAGTGAGGAGCCCCACACAGGGCTTGATCTCATGGCCCCGAGATCATGACTTGAGATGAAATTAAGAGTCAGATGCTTAACTGACTGAGTTACCCAGGCACCCCCGATCAGAATTTTAAAATTTATGTAGTTTAAGTGTGGTTAACTAGGTCTCAGACTTCTTGAGTCTCTTTTTGCTGATAACTCTCCCTCCTGTAGCTCAACAAACAAGAGCTTCAGTTTCTAGTTTAGTTTTATTTGGTTTAGCTCAGCAGACTACTAATACCTGCTCCTACTCTTTCCTCCAAATATGACACTTTTTACACCTCATCCATGCTTCCATTTAAGTATTTTGTTTTCTCTTAAAAGGAGTATGTCCAGAAAGATGGAATCCAGTCATACTTAATCCCAGGGGATCTGTGTACTCTTCCTCCCATCATTTAATGGGTATTCACCTCACAAAAGCAGCTATTCCTCAAGTCTGAGGTTCAGAGCAGTTTAGCTCACATACCATTTATTAAGCAACTAATGTGTGCCAGGCACTGTGCTTGGTGCTGGAAATACAAAGATCAAAACATAATTCTCACCCTAGGAGTTCAGAGCCTGGAGGGGACACAGATGAGAAAGCAGAGTTACATAAAATGGGTTAAGTATTGAGATTGAGGTGAGCAGAACATGCCCCAGTTTAGGTTGGTGAGTGGTGGGATTGAGGGGGGTAGGTAGGAGAAGATTCTCAGAAGAACTGATATGCACTAGAGAACATTGAGTATGAAATAAGAATTAGTCCAGTTTTCATTCAGGGGCATAGAGTAGACACTAAAGGAAAAATGTGAACAATGGTCCAGAATTCTAAACAATATTTGGGCTTATGGTACGGTATATGCTACTACTAGAGGTTAAAGTATAAGACTGGAAGAAGCAGAAGAAGCCAGAGATGGCTCAGGGAATCTTTCCCTATCTTATCATACCCTGGGGGCTCCTATTGCTTGCCAACCCAGAAGCTAGGGTAGGGATTCCCAATATCATTTTAAGTCCTCAGGGAGAAGACAAAATGTCTGTGTTACCTGGGGAATAAACATTTCCCCTGGGTGCCCTGCAGAAGAAAGTTGGATGATGCCTATGGTCTTCTACAGTTGGTCAAACTCCATCCTTTATCTCATTCCCACTGTATTGTCCCTGGACTTTGGGGACTGCTGGGCTTGGGGTTGTTGGCAGATGGAGGCAGAAACATTCCCAGTCGCCCTTGTTGAATGAAAGATCAGCCTCTTTCAGATTTATCACGGATGGATTCTGGGAAATTTCCATTGAATTGCAAATTTCCCTTGGGTCTTTTAGGAATTATGTTCTCTTTCTCCCTCCTATTTTACCTCAATCCTTGGGTCTCTCTTCTCTAGCAGGCACTTCTGCTAGCCAGGCTCCTGATGTCTAGATTAATCAATCCTCATTTGGGGAAATCTCCATTGGAAACTGAAGTTATGCATGAAGGATCCTATCCTACAATGGAGGGATTGATTAGAAACCAATGATTTTTTCAGCCTTTTCCTTCTCTGCCCTTAGGCTAATGCCAGGATTCAGGGAGGAAAACTGACAGTTTGACATAAACTCATCAATAAAAGAGTGAAGACCTGGCTTTGTAAATGGAACATTTTTCAACTACTAGAGATGAAAGGAACTGTAAGTAAGTGCAGTAAGTCTTTGTACAGATGAATAGTTTAACCCCTCCATATTTACCCTTTGCATTCCAATCCCATGTTATTCTTAGAGTTCCATACCTCGGAGCACGGTGAGGTCATTGTCAGTCACTTGAAGTGTGCCTGTTCAAGCCTAAGGCAGTGATCACATTGCAGAAGACACTTTCTAGAGGGAGGGAAAGATGGGCCTGATGGCTGACCTGCACATGGCCATAAGAAGGGGCCGTGTGGATGTAGTCGCCTCAGGAGCAGAAAGCCCCTTTGTTTACAAGGCAGAAGAACAGCATCTGAAGAATTATACCCGAGAGGAAAGCACAAGAGAAGAAGCAGATTATCCAATTGCTGCCTGTTTTCTCAAGAGCTTTGCCCATCCTTAGGAACTCCAGGCTATTGTTAGCCTCACACAAGAAGGCATAAAAAGAACCAGGGTGGAGCAGACCATTGAGTCATAAAAAAGGAAAGAGAATTCCTACAGGGTGATTCCCACACTCGTGGAGGAGACATCAAAGAGCTTCAGGGTAGGTAGGAGGGATTCCTTCCATATTTAAGACTGGGACTCATCTTCTTCTCACTTAAGATATAGTTAGGTTCAGTTCAGTGGAAATATTTTCAGAGAGCCAGAAAGAGTCCCCTTTGAGGTGACTAGTTCTATCTCATTCCACTCCACACCATATATTCTGTGTTTCAGCCCAAATGTACTATGTGCAAGTGCTGCTCTTTTCTATTACAAAACTTCTTTTATCTCCTATCAAATCTATACTCATTTTTTTAGCATTTATCTTAGGCATCACCTTTCTCCAGAATACTTCTTGTCTCTCTAAGTCTCAGTTTGGTTCTTTTCCCACGTGTCCCCTTAGGACCTATTCTTACCTGTGATATTCCGTCTGTGACATATATTACCTTCGCTGTGAGCAGTGAGCTACATGAGGTAGTGACAATGTCTCCTTTATTTCTGAATTTCCAAGTATAGCTAGCACCCAATATATAACCAATACAGAAGAAGAGTTGATTGATTTTACTGACAGTAAGGCACTTCTATAGGAGCTGGAGGAAGATGAAGCTCTGACTGGAATCCCTAGGGAGAAAGATGACAGAATTGCTTTATCCTAGACAAAGGTACAAAAATCATCCTACTTATATGGGACCCACAGTTGAGACATTGTGAGTGAGGAGGCTACTGTTTGCTAGAGTGTGCCAGAGAACAATAGGGCTGAGAACCAAGACCTTAAGTTAATTCTCATGCTTTGAATGGCTAAAGGTGATCAGTATTCAAATAACTGAGGCATTTTTTTAAGCCAAGTTTCATAATATCATTGATTTGATTCCTATAACTGGTGATGGTCTTCAAAACTGGAAGGATCCGAATCAAATATTAAGTACTTCATTTCTGATTTTGTGAGTAATTACTAGAAATTCCTGATTCTGTCTCTGGCAAGTCATCTAATAGAGCCCAGGTTTTTGAAAGGACATTGGATTGGTATCATGGACTGAAAGAGCATAAGAAACTCATCCAAGGGGTGCCTGGGTGGCTCAGTCAGTTAACCAGCTGACTCTTGACTTAGCTCAGGTCATAATCTCAGGGTCGTGATCTGAGGGTCTTGAGATTAAGCCCCAATTCTGATTCTACTCAGCAGGGAGTCTGCTTCTCTCCCTGTCCCTCTTCCCCTCCTCCTGTCCAGGTGTGCACTCTTTTTTGCTCTAAATAAACAAATAAATGAACAAATAAATAAATAAGTCTTTTAAAAAAAGAGGGAAACTTCATCCTAATATTCCCCAGAATACTTAGTTTAACGTTAACATTAAATAAATAGATGTGGATGACTGATTGAATGATTCAGTGTAGTTTAACCCTATTCTACCTTTTAAATATGCCATAACTTGCTTTAGATAGGCAAGAATTTTATGATAAGTTGAGTTCAGTTAGACCCTTAGGTTGCTGGGGAAATTCTCCACAAAAAAGGTAATTTTATATAATAGATGTACTTACTAATGACCTAGATTCGTATGACTCATTCCACAGCCAAGCAGTTGAAGGACAAATGAGCTGGATGCATTGATCACCTTCCAAAGGAAATGGCAAGCCAAGTCTAGAGTCTGGTGCCCTAACTTGTAGGGCTTTCTCTACTGCATCATTTCTCAGCTAAGTGTTAGAAACTCTTCTGAATGCTTTGCACTCTTATTTCACTTGCTTCTTATAGCATTTCATGATGGAGTAGCTTAGGAGTTGATTAAATAACTCCCCCAAGGTTACTTGGATAGAAAATGGAGATGATGGGATTCAAATCTATGCAGTGAACTTAAGTACTGGTTCTGGTGAAATGGCATTCATATTCTTAATGAAGTCATTTTTTTGATAATTTTGTCCAGCTCAGATGGTCAATGATCTCATTATTATAAAAATGAGGCTCGCCATTTAGGATCTAAGAATGGAAGCTCCTGGCATTTTCATACATAAGTGTTGGCTACCCTTTCTGGAAAATCTTCTCCAGCTTTAAAAGTAATTAGATGAGGACCTCGGGTTCTTCAGATCTTAACAGTTATTGGAGAAAGTAGGGATATATGTGTCACATCATGATAAAATAAGTTTTGGGATTTTTCTGGAGAAGACGTGTCCTCTCCAGGATCATGTTCCTGTTGTTGCACAGGTGGGAAAAGTAATGGCTCCGGGGGAGAACCAGAGCAGTGGTGTGACTGAGTTCATCTTGGCAGGTTTCCCAAATCTCAACAACACAAAAACAGAACTGTTTTCTGTCTTCCTTCTTGTCTATCTGCTGACTCTAACAGGCAACGTGTTGATTGTTGGGGTGGTAGGAGCTGATACTCGCCTGCAGACTCCCATGTACTTCTTTCTGGGTAACCTGTCCTGCCTAGAGATCTTGCTCACTTCCGTCATCATTCCCAAGATGCTGAGCAATTTCCTCTCAAAGCAACACACTATTTCCTTTGCTGCATGTATTACTCAATTCTATTTCTACTTCTTTCTTGGGGCCTCTGAGTTCCTGCTGTTGGCTGTCATGTCTGTGGATCGCTACCTAGCCATCTGTCACCCTTTGCACTACCCCTTGCTCATGAATGGCACTGTGTGCTTTTGGGTGGCCTTGGCCTGCTGGATGGGGGGACTTTTCCCTGTGCTTGGCCCCACGGTGGCTGTGGCCTTACTTCCCTTCTGTGAACAGGATGCAGTGGTGCAACACTTCTTCTGCGACAGTGGCCCACTCCTCCGCCTGGCATGCACCAACACCAAGAAGCTGGAGGAAACTGACTTTGTGCTGGCCTCTCTTGTCATTGTATCCTCACTGATGATTACTGCTGTGTCCTATGGCCACATAGTTCTGGCTGTCCTGCGCATCCCCTCTGTTTCAGGCCGTCAGAAGGCCTTCTCTACCTGTACCTCCCACTTGATGGTGGTGACCCTTTTCTACGGAAGTGCCATTTTTCTCTATGTTCGACCATCTCAGAGTGGCTCTGTGGATACTAACTGGGCAGTGACCATGGTAACAACATTTGTGACACCACTGCTGAATCCATTCATCTATGCCTTACGCAATGAGCTAGTCAAGGAAGCTTTGAAGGATATGTTTAGAAAGGTGGGAGCAGTCTTTTTGGGGGAGCTTCCACTTGTTAAGAGTTTCAATAGGAAGATAGTGAAGTGAAAGTGAAAGAAGCGTAATAACCAGTCTTGAATCCAAGTCTTCTCCATTGTCTCTCTCTTTTCTATGGTCATTGTGGGCATAACCAAATGACCAAATTCTGGAACAACAAAAAACTCCAAAATCATCAAGGTTGCCCTTCTCTTTCAAGCAAAATTCCTTGATTCTATTTTATCTATAAATCCATATTACTATTGATACATCATAATCAATGCCATCATTACATCATAAGATCCTTTGCAAGATCTTAAGCTAAGGGTCCATGATCACCAAGGAGTCCAAGGATGGGCTTCAGAAAACTTACTGCCTAACTAGAATTTAAATAAAATTTGAAGGTTAAAAAAAAAAGAAAATTTATCAGCCCTATTAGTATGTAAATGTTATGTGTTTGACCTTATATGCATTTGTCTGGGAAGAGGATCCACAGTTTTAATCCAATTCTTTGAGAGATCTATTTGTGAACTTGCCAAAAGTTAAAAACTGATTAAAATTCTCAATAGAGTCTTTCAGTTATTTTTGAAAATCAAGAATATTAAGAAAAAATTCCTTATAATCTTAAAAATAAATAAAAATAATATAAATGGATTATCTGTGTATTTTTATATACACTTTATGAAAAACATTGCATTCACTGTCAGGTGGAAATGAAGTAAAGCAAATTCAATAAGGGACTCACTTCTCCACAGTAATCCCAGGTGTCTTTGCAAAAGATGATCCAAGAGAAAGTTAATGAATAGAAGCATTTAATGTAGTTTTCTAATTTGCACTGTATTACAAAGATGAATTAAAGACATCACTCTTTTTTCACTGGATTGTGTCCCTTTCATTTGTCTACTTTTGACATTCTTATATCTGCTGTGTTCAATTTTGTTTTGTTTTTAGTAAAATTGGAATTGGTACAAGGACCTTTAATACAAGAGAATACAGAGAATTACGAATGCCATCTGTTGTTGTATTAACCAGGAACCATACTTTATGGTACGTTTTATGTTCCTCACTGGATATTTGAAAGGTAGTGAGGATTCCAATTTGTGATGCCTTTGGACAAACATTCACTTATTTATTCATTCACTTTTTTCATTTATTTTTCATTTGTTCAGCAAAGTTCTGTGAAGCATCTTTGTTGTATACTCTGATATGTGCTAAGTTGAACAAGAAATGGTTCTTCACCTCAAGCAGCTTTGATTCTAGAGAAGACTGAGAGACAAATAATAATTCAAAGGAATAGGGAAGACAAGGGAATACAAAATGACATTAGAGATCATAGGAAAATTGATTTACCTTCCTTAGTATATTCTTGTTAGAGTTTTCAGAGGCTATCATCCATTAAATGGGGATTGATCCCATGTTAGAGTGAGTTTGTATACATAGACGCAATGCTTACATATATACAAGTATGGACAGCACATCAACCTCAAAATACTGCTGCAAAATTGGCAAGCTGGGCATTAGCATGCGAAGAGATGTCCATAAAGCTTCAGTGGGCACTGGAAATAGTAATGGTTTCATTTAATTCTTTTAATAACACACACAAACACACACACACACACACACACACACACACACACACAATATTTCAATCCCCAAAGTATTTTTGAATGAAAACTAAAGGAATGGGAGGAATGACCAGTGGTTTGAAACGGAAAAAGAATTCTTCTGGAGTGATCTTGGAATGCTGCCCAGAGAGATGAACTATTGCCTTAAAAACTCCCTACCTTCACAGAGCCTAAAAATCTGAAGCCAATCCTAGACATTGGCAAAGGAGAGGAATTCATATAACAGTTTAGAATATTTTTGAAAACCACTGCCATATTTTGGCAATAAAGCATGTTAAACCATCTATTTTCAAAATTATCTTATTGTAGGAAATTACTCGGGACTCAATTCAATAAAAGTTTATCAAGTACCATGTCCTGAGAAATAAGTTGGTAAGGAGAGATAGGCATATATGGTCCCTGCCACCAAGGAACACACTGACTATATAGATACAAATGTTATAATACATCATAAAATTATATTAACATATATAGTTACATTAATATATAAAATAAAGATTACATATGCACATATATATATGACTGTAGGTCAAAATATAATAAGACCATTGTAAGATTTAAAAGTGGGTCTGACAAAATGATATTTTACTAATAACGCATAAGAGCAAATATTAGGTATTTGAATGTGATTAGGAATGGAAATATCACAACAAAAATTGTACTAGGAAGCAATGTGCAATTTTCTCTTTTCTCTTTCTTTTTCTTTTCTTTTTTGCAACTTTATTTTTTCAATCTTATTTTACAAGTTCCTATTCCATAAGGAATTGTTTACTCTTCATCTGAATGTTAGCAGCACTTCGCAAAATTGATCTTGGGCTCTTATTTAAAATAGTTTTATTCTTTGGTTCCCCTGGGACTGCACTTGCTTGGTTTTCTCACCACATTTCCAGCTACTTTGTTTTGTTTTGAAGATGTATCCTCTTCAATAAAGCTGTTAAATATTAGCTAATTGTAAAGTAATTCTTAGAAATCCACAAATTAAGAGGAAGCTGAAAATAAGGATGTACTTCAAACACCTAGAACAGAGCCTGGTCCATAGAATGCGCCCAGGAAATATTTGTTGAATGAATTAAAGACTCATGAGTAGATGATATTCACTGCCCTGAGAGAGGCGGTAAACTCAAGTAAGCAACAGTTTGGGTGTTAGTACTCACTCCCACCTTAGGCTTACTCCAGTGACTATTTGAAACTGAACCTCTCACATACAGCTGGAACACTTAATGGCTTACTTTCAGTGAAACAGTAGATTAGAAAAAATTTTCCCTTGCAATAATCAACAAATTTGTCTGCTTCTAGGAAAAAGTCACCTTTGAGAATTCTTAACTGAAGCTCTCTGCCTTCATACACAAAATTTGTGTCCTTTGGGGTTACCAGAGGGGAGGTGGGCAGGGGGATGTGTGAAATAGGTGATGGAGGTCAAGGAGGACACCTGTTATAATGATCACTGGGTGATGTATGGAACTCAATACAGTGAGTCACTGTATTGTACACATGAAACTAATATAAGACTGTAGGTTAGCTGTATTAGAATTAAAATAAAAACTTAATAAAAATAAGTATTATGAAAAAACATTATGCATATTTGTGTCATCTGGGAAACTGCAAGCTAATACATTAATATAAGCATTATGCTCAGTTAATAACACCCGTGGGCAGAATGAATATATCTCTCAAGAGTCGCAGACTCAACACAGATAGTATAAGTCACCCTTAGATAAAGCCTTCTTGAGCATACCTCACAATCCAAAACCAAACAAAAACAACCACATACAAGGCACTTCATCAAAATTAAAAATTTTTGTGCTTCAAAGGATACTATCAAGACAGTGAAAAAGATGTCTCACAGAATGGCAGGAGGTAGTTGTAAATCATACATCTGAAAAAGGACTTGTGTCCAGAATATATAAAAACATCTGTTCTCAAATATACAAAGAACATAACTCAATTAAAAGTGAGCAGATGATATGAAGAGACATACAAAATTATACAAATAGTCAATAAATATATGAAACTTGACATCATTAGTCATCAGGGAAATAAAATGAAACCACAATGAAAGACCACTTCATATCCACTAAGATGGCTATAATGGAAAAGACATTAATGAGTATTGATGGAGATGTAAAGAAATGGAACACTTAGGTGCCTGGGTGACTCAGTGGGTTAAAGCCTCTGCCTTTGGCTCAGGTCAAGATCTCAGGGTCCTGAGATGGAGGCCCGCATCGGGCTCCCTGCTCAGCGGGGAGCCTGCTTCCTCTTCTCTCTCTGCCTGCCTCTCTGCCTACTTGTGATCTGATCTCTCTCTCTGTCAAATAAATAAATAAAATCTTAAAAAAAAAAGCAATGGAACACTGACACCTTTCTAGTGGGAATGTAAATTAGTGCATCCAGTCTAGAAAAACCTGACAGTTGCTCAAAAGCTTAAACATAATGTTACATGACTCACCAATTCCACTTCTAGGTATATACTCAGGAGAAATGAAAATTTTTGTGTCCTCACAAAAACTTGTACACTATATTCATAGCAGCATTATAATACCAAAAAGTGGAAACAACTTAAGTGCCCATCAACCGAAGAATGGATAAATAAAATGTGGTATATCCATACAACCAAGTATTACTTGACAAAAAGGAATGAAGTACTGATAAATACTACAACATGGACGAACCTTAAAAAAGTAATGCTGAGTGAAAGAAGTCAGTCGCAAAACACTATGTATTGTATGATTCCACTCACATGGAATATCCAGAATAGTAAAATCTATATAGAGAGAAAGTAGAGTAGTAGTTGCCTAGGGCTGCAGGAGAGGGGTGGGAGGAAATGAGGAGTAACTTTTATGGGGTAAAATGACTATTCCTGAAGTGATAAAAACACTGTAAAATTGATTGTGGTGGTGGTACAAATCTGCAAATATTCTAAAAAACCAGTCACCTGTACCTTTTAAGTGGGCGAATTGTACCAATAATTCCTATAATACATCTTAGTCTTCATCACTTATAGTGGTTCCACTATGAACCCTAAATGATATACTTTCTCTGGCAATTGGCACCATTTTCCCTGTTTCCCATTATTTTCAAAATGCCTTGAAGACAGAGACTGGGTCCTACCAGAGTTTGTTTTCCTGCCAGTTAGAAGAGTAACTCGTAATTTGGAACACAGCAAAATCTCATCACATTGTTTTTTGAAAGGACAGATAACATAAGGTCTGGATAAGGGTCAAATAGGCATGCTCGCTGGTGATTTGCCAGGGACCCTTTTGCATGATTCAAAGCAGGGGTGTCACATTGATAATACTGTAGAGTATTAAAGGCCCACATCAGCTCCCATAATCAATATTGTTTAAAAAGCTGTTATACTACAAACAAAACAAAACAAGCAACCAGGACTCTAAGAGTCAACAGATAGACTTAGGCCCTTAAGAACCTCCAACAATATAACCATTATTTGGGTTCTGAAACCCACACCTCTCTCCCACCTAAGATCATCATTAACCTATTTCTGCTTTTCAAAACTGGCTTTCCTTCTTTCACCTCCCTCCTCAGACCATGAGCTAGTCCCCTTTAATTTGCTCCTCTGTGCTTTTCTTCAAGTGCTGCTGAGTTCTTCCTGTCTTGATTGTAAGCCCAGCCAGTATTCCTGCCTCCTACCACAGTAATAGGAGGAGTAATGGTGCCACTTTCATCGGTGCTGGTCATAAAAGTCCCTAAGGTCTTTGATACACCAAGAAACCTTTGCCTAGTCTTGAGGGCAGGGAAGGAAAGGACCCGCTAAATAATCATGAACTACCCTGAGAACAGATCAGTTGTCAGGGGAAGTAACAGCCATGATGCTTCCTTTTCCAGTTCCTCCACTCACCGGATTCAATTCTCAACTTTTTACACACTGGTGATCACCAGGGCCTGTCCTTAAATCCTTTCTCTGTGAATGCTCTTTCCTGTGCATTCTTCTCCAAACCAACGTTAACCACCACCTTGTGGGTTTTTTTTTTAAATTGTAGTTGACACACAATGTTCCATTAGTTTCAGGTGTACAACATAGTGATTCAATAAGTCTATACATTATGTTGTGCCCACCACAGTTGTAACTCCCACCTGCCACCATACATACAATTACATGTTTTTAATTCTTAAAATTCCTTTCTTTAGTTTAAATCTTTCTCCTGAACCCCAGGACTTTATATCCAGCTTCCTACTGTTCATTTCCCAGTAGCAAACACATCCAACACATCAAAGCCCAGGCTAGATATATCACGTCTCTAACTAACTGACAGGCAGGGCATCCTGGCAGATTCTACCCTCTCTTTTTCCTCCTTCCAATCACCAGTCACCAAACCCTTGATTCTTGCCTGGCCACATAACCTTTCCAAGATAGAAACCTCCGTAAGGACAACTATGATCAAGTCAATCAGAAGTTCAACCAGATTCCCCTTGTACAAGCAGGTTTGGAAGATAAACAAACTTGAAGGCCTACCATTCCAGCTGTTCACAGGTTTGCGCTACTTTCTACAAACCAGAAGCAACCACACTGTAAGGTTTCAGGTAGTCACCTCACACCGCAGCCGGCTGGTTTTCCAGCTAAGCAATCAAAGAGCACTAAAGGGTCTGGTGGATTCTTGATAGAAATGGCAAGACGACTATCACTACGTTGTATTAAGTCTTGGAAAATATTCAGTTGGGCTCTCTTTGGATGGAATGGGTGTCTGTGCCTCTGGAGCGCAAGGGTCCCCAGGCCGCAACTTTGCATTATTCGGAAGGGCACTTGTGGCTGGGGGGTAAACGGTGTCCGGAACCATGAGCGTAGTCCCTCTCCTCACCGGGCTGGGGCTCCCAGGCCGGGGCTAGATTCCGCACCACGAAGGGATCGCTGCCGTAGATCCCGGTCTCAGGAAGAGGACTGTGGCCCCGCATTGCGATCCTAACACACCTCCGGGTACCACTTGGTTCCCTGTGAAATGCCCTAGCGAGAAGCGCACTAGCTTTTTTTCCCGGCGAAGTGCCTTGGTAAGAATCGCCGGAGCCAGCTATTCGCGACAAAAGAGCCTGTTAAGGCTAGACTGGGGCACCCCGATCTCATGAAGCTCTTGGCTAGCATCTTCGTTGTTCTTGTATTGGTCCACAGAAGGTCCGACTTGCCCGAAAGCTGATCTCGAAACAGGTCTAGGCTGGAACGGGCCTCAGCCTAGGTGGATTTGGGCTTGGACCGTGTTGGCTTTCTTTGGCTCTAAACGGGAGGCGGAGGGGGAAGGGGCGGGGGAATAAAAAAACAAAAAACGAAAAAAACTGGGCTCGTCCGGGATTTGAACCCGGGACCTCTCGCACCCAAAGCGAGAATCATACCACTAGACCAACGAGCCAGCCCTAGAAGTGAGTTTTCCTCTTCTGGAATGTTCATTCATCCTATTAGCTGCATCACACTGCTTTTGATGCTGCTCACAAGCCCAGCGATTTCCTCCAGACCTCAAGAACATCAGTGTGCACATTCGGAGGAACCTGACCCACACCGTTCCGGGGGTAGGAATGTTCATGAAGAAGCTCACGCTGAGCTACGAGTCTGTTCGTGGACCCTCCCGAGGTGGGGGTCTGGCTGCTTACAGGATTAGGACCGGAACCATCGCAGGCCTCCGGGAGTGTAAGGATACAGGAACAGTAAGAACCACCGACCTCAGAAGAGGCAAAGTTTACCTCCAGGGTCAGTGGAAGACCTCGGTACTAGGGCCCCTAGGGAGGTCAAATTCTAGAACCACTGCCTTAGTCCTCTCGGTTCTCTCGACCCTTGCATATATGCTTTGGCTGTTTCCTTCCAGCCTTATTTAATAACCTTTTGGCTTTAGGTCTAGATTTAAGGTACCCTTCATGGGCGGGCAGAAGGTGACCTCGCGAAAGAGCTGCCCGCTTCCCATGCCCTCTTTTAATGAAGGCTGGACCCCCCGCTTCCCTATCATCCAGAAGGTGGTGGGTGGAGAGGGAAGGGAGGGCGTCGTTCTTACTCTGCAGGGCTTTCTGCTTGGACCACGAAGTTCTTGGGCTCTGGCTTGTCTGCGTTGGTCACATTGTCTACCCTGCGCCTAACACGTTCCTGGCACAGGCTACAAACTCCGTAAATAGCTATCGAATCTCCTGAGCACCAGACTCCTGGGCGGCCTACCAGAGGAGAGAAAAGGAGAAGAGGAGCGCTCCCTTTCTAACCCTCCCTCGAGGGGCCACTTCCTATTTGTTCTGGACTTTAGGCTGGGCATTTACAAGAGCTTGGGGGCCCAGAGAGAAGAGGCTGCCTCTGGCACTCCAGGTTGTTAGCGGAGAGCGCTAAAGGACCATGGAAAGGGTCCGCTCTCTTTTAGCCAGCGTCTGCTTCAGGAGACGTGGGGGGATCTCAGGCCCGGGGTGACTGTGGCGGAGCCTGATTCCGCTGAAAGGCTTGGGAAGGACGGAAGGGAGGTCTGGATGCCCTCACGTCCTCACTGCCTCAGCCCCCAAATTCTGAGGGTCGCAGGGGTATGAACTGTGCTTAGAGAAAGCCACCTCCCTTTAAAAAACAAAACAAAAGAAAACATAAAACAACCCCAATAGTAATCTGTAAGAGCTGGAGCAGTTCGTTGTATGAGCCCAAGCAGATTGGAGGCCATGAGGCTGCTGCCCTGTCTTCCATCCTCCTCTTCTGTAAGGCACTCTCGCCTTACCCCACTTGACCCCAGGTTCCCTCCGCTCCCGGCCCTGCTGTGGCCCGAGCTCAGGGACTTGTCAGGACTGAGGCTGACCAGCATGTACCCTGGTGCTACCAGCGGCTCTCCGAGAGACTTACGTCCTAGCTTAGGCCTAGCCAAGAACACGTTTCTTAGTCATCCCCTTGTTTGAGGGTACTCTCTTCGAAACAAACTCCTTTCAAGTCTTAATTGTCTGTTAAAGTTCAGATGTAAAAAGCCAGTTGGCTGCAGTGTTTAAAACAAGGGATTCAACAGTAAAACATAGGATGTGGGTGGGCTCCATAGCTCAGGGGTTAGAGCACTGGTCTTGTAAACCAGGGGTCGCGAGTTCAAATCTCGCTGGAGCCTTAAGTGGTTTGCTTGCTTACCCACATCATTATTCTCCGTTTTTGTCCACTCACTGAAACAGACCTGGAGGGGAAAACAAAAACAAAAACACTGTGTGATCTTCCTGGGAAAATCGGATCCTTGAGATCCAGGACAGATCACAGAATCTAGGCTCCTGTGAGCCTGAGGAAAAAGTGGGGTGTCTGCACCTTCCAGTAAGCAGGAGAGGAACCAGATCACTCAAGTCTCTGCTAGAAGACAGAATGGGGTGGCAGGAGTCGACACCTCCGTGTTTGCGGAACAAGGCAACGTAGGCCCATTGATAGCCATAACCCCGGCGGCGTGGAGGCCTGCGCACCTCCCAAGTGCAGCTGCCTCCGCGTTTCCCCCGCGCCTCCGCAGCGACCGGTTCTCGGGTTCATCCGGCGGCTTAGTCCGGACACTGGGCGGATACGCCCCCATCAGGCTTCTGCTCCGCTTCCTTGCTCCCTTTCTCAGACTCCCGTGTCCGACGCCCCAGGCTACTCCCCGGGATTCGATAAGACTCTCTGGGGACTTGGCGGGCTTCAATCTTAGTCTGAATCTCAAATAAAAAAGGCCAGACGTTTCACTCACTAGCTGTTACTATAGCCACAAAAATCTATACTAAGGCGACCGTGTCGCGCCCTTCGATAGCTCAGCTGGTAGAGCGGAGGACTGTAGAGGGAAACAGCTGCTGTCATCCTTAGGTCGCTGGTTCGATTCCGGCTCGAAGGAGGTGCGCGTCATTTTGACGATGTCTCCTACTCAACTTCCTGAAAGTTTAATCCTCCCAACTGGGTGACCTGGAACATTCACTATGATTCTATTTTCAGGCAACCAGAGAACAGCTCTCCGCCGGCCAAGAAACTTCACTTACCTTCTTTGTGATCATGCGGTTGATGTGCTTCGGTTTACTCCGTTTACTGGGAAATGTAAACTAATGGCTTTCGTATTAGATTTGAATCTGTTACCTCCTAAACTTTGGGGCCAGTTTATGTTGATTAAATATTGGGGTAACATCCCTCAACCTCATCAGACACTTAAACTTTTTTCATAAGCGGGAATAATGTATGCTAGAGAAATCAGAGGTTAAGGAGAAACACATTAGAAAGTCTGCCCTTGGAAAGGATAAATACACAATAGAGAATAAGCAATGCAAAAGCCTAAATATGTATATGGAGCTGTTCCTTCATTAGTAAAAAAGAAATACTAATTTAAACGAGAGGATATTGTTTCATCACCAAATTAGAAACTGTCGATTAATATTTAATACTGACTAGGTTGTAGTGAGAAGGACATTCTTGTAGAATGTCACTAGTTTCTGGAGGGCACCGAGCATTATAAATCAGGAACTGTAAAAAAGATAGTGTTTGGTCTATTCTACTTCTATAAATTTATCATTTATACATGAAAAAAGGAAATATGGCAAAATATAGTTATATGTATGTAATTTGTATTCTTTTTAAAAATTTTTTTTAGATTTTATTTATTTATCTGAGAGAGAGCAATAGCAAGAGAGAGAGAGAGAGGGCACACACAAGCAGGGACAAAGGGAGAGGGAGAACCAGACTCCTGCTGGGCAGAGAGCCCAATGTGGGGTTCCATCCCAGGACCCTGGGATCATGACCCCAGCCGAAGGCAGACACTTAACCGACCGAGACACCTGGGCACCCATGATTTGTATTCTTTATATTTTTAATTTTTTTAAATATACCACATGTATACATTACATTAATAAAAAAATGTTTTACCTTTACAAAATGAAGGTTAAACATACTCTGTGCCACTGTGGAAGACATTTTGGCAGTTTCTTACAAAACTAAACACACTCTTATCATGCAATCCAGGAATCATGTTCCTTGGTAACTACCTCCATGAGTTGAGACATATGTCCACACAAAAACCACAAGAAACTGTGGTACATTGATACAAAGGGAATATTTATTCAGCACTAAGAAGAAATGAGACATCAAGCCATGAAATGATAGGGAGAAACGTTAAATGCATACTACTAAGTGCAAGAAGCCAATGTGAAAAGCCTACATACTGTATGATTCTAAATATATGGCATTCTGGAAGATGCAAAATTATGGAGACTGTAAAATGATCAGTGGTTGTAAATGGTTAAAGGAAGGGAGGGATGCATTGGCAGAGCACAATTTTTAGGGCAGTGAAATTATTCTGTATAATACTAAAGTGTAATGGTGGATATATGTCATTATACAGTTGTCAAAACCCATCAAGTGCATAGTACAAAGAGTAAATCCTCATGTAAACTATGTACTTGAGTTGATAATGACATATAATGGTTGGTTCATTCATCGTAACAAATGTATCTCACTACTGCAGGAGGTTGATGGTGAGGAGGTCGTGCGGTGGATAGGGAGGAGATAGGATAGGTAGGAACTCTGTATTTTCTTACTCAATTTTGCTGTAAACCTAAAACTGCTAGTCTTGGTCAGTTCAGGCTGCTATAACAAAAATACCATTGTAGCTTACGCCAAAAACTTCACAGTTCTGGAGACTGGGAAGTCCAAGATCCAGATGCTGACAGATTTGGTGTCTGAAAAAGCCCTGCTTATTGGCTTGTAGACAACTGCCTTGTCGCTGTATCCTCACATGGCTAAGAGAGAAATCTCTCCTTTTCTGAGAAAAATATGGTCTCTTTGTGAAAACCTCAGGTGCCCAAGATTTTCTTAGTGAGAGGTGGGTGAAAAGGAACGGAACATTAAAGAGGAATCATCAAAGTGAAATGAAGGGGGCCAGGGAGAACATGGAAGAGGATTTTGAACGAGGAGGGGAAAAGTCCTAAAAACCAAGGCACAATCCAAAAGTAGCATGAAAAACCCCAAGACCTTGGTTCTTGCAGGGTCCTAGTTCCCTCCTCCCTTTATGTCACTCAGTCTTCATGACACCCTTGGGAAATTCTCTACCTTCTCCAGGGGAGCTGCCTGCTCAAATCCAGGAGTAGGACTGCAAATAATAGGGGCTGTAAATGGCTGAAAAGTGCAGTGGAATAGCCCTTCTGAGAGAACGCCACCAAGCAGTCCCTGAGTATCCCCTCTCCTCTTTCAAACTCCGAATCAGGCTCTGCGCAGGTATTGCAGCTGAATGGTTTAGAGACCTGGACAGTCTCCAACATAAGTAGATTCACTTGGAAGGAACTGGGGAGTGGCTAAGCCAACACCATTCACAGCACAAACTCCCTGTGCCCCATGAAGGAGTCAGTCAAGGATCAGCTTGGAAGTGTTTTGGAATCACAAACCCACCTGCAAAGTCAAATTCAAAATAGCTGTTTACCTACCCAACAGCACCACATGAAGCAATAATGCCTGAGTGAGAGCTTGAAGGAAGTATTGGGTTTCTAATTCATTCATCATATTCAATTAAAAAAATAATGTAATTAAAACCAAAATCGGGTCTGTGCAGGTTATTTCTCAGAGTATAGAGCTGCAGTTCTTAAATGAGTGTCAGTGGTGTGCTACTGGGGGGAGGGGAGGTGGTGGCAGCCAATTTCTGGAAAGTCTCCCTGACCAGATGATGCCTAAGCCACCTCATAAGAACGAATCACTGTAAGTGTGGATTTTAGAAGAGGAAGACAAAAAACGTTCCCGATCGAGGGAACACAAAAGCAGTGCAAAAGCCTAGACAAGAAGGCCCGGTGCAAATACTAAGCCTGGGACCGTATCAGAAGAGCGGGAGGATCTCAAGCAGTAAACCAAGGTGGTTTGATGTGCAAATAGAGGAATCAGTGTACGATGGGAACTCTGGGTGGGGAAGAGGTATTTCAAACGGATATGGGTACATAGTCTTTTTTTAAACTCCCTTCTAACAAAGAACAGTATTTAGAATTTGTAACTACATTAAAATGCAGCAATGGCAGCGGTGGGATTCGAACCCACGCCTCCGAAGAGACTGGAGCCTAAATCCAGCGCCTTAGACCGCTCGGCCACACTACCACTCGTGGCGAAGGTTTTTTCCGTCTTTAAGTTCTGTACCCATCCTAGCCTGCGGCCTCAAAATTCGGATTTTTTTTTTCCTTCATGGTTAGTAGGGTTCCCCGCAGCATTTTCATTCATCCCTACGGTTCTGAGCAAATACAGGAAAGGAGGGGTCATCTTATTCTCACACGCCCGGAAAGTGAGCCACAAAGGTAGACAGGGATTATTAGTGTGAATGTCCTTGGAAGATTTCTACCTTCTCTTTAACATAGGCAATAAGACGCAGGAAAAAAAAAATCCCGCCTGCGACTTATTCAGGTAATTAGAGAAGATTGAATAAGGAGCTCCTCGCTGTTGAGTCATTAGTCGGTGGCTGAGTCTCATGCCCATGAGGTCGGAGTTCCGATCCAGCAGGAGGCGCCCTTTCGTTCACAGATCTGGCCAGCCTGCCGCCGCGTTCCGGGGACCTCCTTGGTCGCCTCTTCCTGCAGGTTCAGTCAGAATGGAGAGACTGTGTCTATTGGGGCCATCTTGGTCAGTAACCACCGTGCGCTGTCGTACCGGAACCACTTCCCTTAGATAGGGACCAGAGAGGACCCCCCTCCCCACCCCGGCAAGGGAGGTTGATTCCAGGAGCGTCCCCTGCCCAGAAAAGGGTGGGTTCCCGGCTTCCCTTGGGTCCAGACGCCGCTAGCGCCATGCGATTTCTTTTGAAAGAAGCAGAGGGAAAGCTAGGAAAAAGTTTCATGAGCGATACCTGCGGTCTCCTGGGCCAAAGTGGGATCTCGTACCTATCCATGAACTCGACTCGGCTCAAGGCCTGTATTCTGTCTTATCTATATTCTATTTTTGCTGTTTCTGATTGGCCATTTCTGGGTCTCTGGAACCAGAAATTCTCCCAAGAGTCCACGTTTCCGATCTTCAAGTGCCCCTCTTCTTGCTCTCCCACCTCCTGCTTCTCCTTGCCTGAGGGCTCTCTGAAGCCTTTCCCCAAGTCCTGGTGCCCTAAGGTTTGGGGGCTGGGGGTGCGCGGGGAGAGAAAAAGTTGTCCTTCAGTGGATCTTCACGGGGCGAAGGTCCTGCTAGCTCCCGTCCTCGCTGCCACCGGAGAGGGCGACGGACAAAAAGAAGTTCTAGAAAAGCTGCTTGCAAATAGGGCGCAGGGAGCATCTATCTGGTGGCTGTAGACCGAGGCGGGGAAGTGGGGCCAGGAGAAGGCTGGGGCCCGCGGCGGAAAGAGCCCGGACCGACCGGGGTCGGAGGCGGGGTCTTCTTGGGCGCTCCATCTGCATCCATCCCTGCCAGGCTCATTGCCTGCTGGGTCATACCCCCTCCACCCTGCCACCTCCACCCCTACAGCACCCGACCCTCCTTGCAGACAACATAGCAAGTGCCGCCTTTTTGCCTTCTGCTTTCCTCTCTTTAGTTGTAATTCATGCGCACTCTGAGCTCCCTGGGCAGACATAGGTGTCCACCCTTAGGCTCCAACCAAGTTCTTTTTCTCTCTGGAAGCTCCCGGAGTCAGGAGCCAGGCACAGACTTGGAAGTTGTCAGCAGGGAAGACCAGTGGGCACCATCCAGTCTAGTGGAATGGTCAAAGATGTGGCTACTAGGGGTGCCTGGGTGGCTCAGTCAGTTAAGTGGCTGCCTTCGGCTCAGGTCATGATCCCAGGGCACTCCGATCCAGCCCCACATGGGGCTCCCTGCTCAATGGAGAGCCTGCTTCGCCCTCTCCCTCTACCTACTGCTCTGCCTACTTGTACTCTCTATTTCTGTGTCAAATAAATAAAACCTTAAAAAAAAAAAAGTTGTGGCTTCTGGGCCCTATACGCTGGAGGCAGAGGGATTCCAATACCTGTAGTCAGCCCCTTTGGCTGAAGGGTACGACTTCTAAGAAATTTCGCTTTGTGTTCCAGAATCCTCAGAAAAAAAGCGAATGTGTGCTGATTGCTTTCAGCAGTACACAAAAGTCTTTGCCACTTTGGAAAGACCGATGTGGGAAGACTGGTGTTAATCTCAAGTTGGAGAGAACCTAGAAGTTATGTGTAATCACCTCAGTAAGATAAAGAAGCATCAGTCCAGAAGGGAGAAAAGAACTGGGGCTTTTTATTACTTGAAAGAGCAGGGAGGAAGCGGGAAGGGAGAGGACAAATATTTAAAATATTGGTTGAGGGGGCCTGGCTGGCTTGGTGAAACATGGGGCCCTTGATCTCAGGGTGGTGAGTACAAGCCCCAGGCTGGGCAAGGAACCTACTTAAAATAATAATTAAAACAGGTTTTAAAAATTAAAATATCAGTTGAACTATTATGCCTCCTACTGAGCAAGACAAGAAAATCAAGGTCTATGGATAGGTCTTGGGAAGGTCTTATTGACACTTTTGATGAGATCTCCAGATGTGATCACACAGGCATACTTGTGTCTGTGTATGTTAGGGCACATACACATTTGAATAGACCACAGTTTCTTTAACTATGCTTTAACCTGAAACAACAACAACAACAGAGATTCTCATAAGATAGAAGTGACCTTAACCCTTCTTGATCAGGCCACAAAAAGAACCAGTCGGCGGGAAAGAACCGGTCATTACAACAGAGCTCCCTTTGATCCTGGGATACTGTATGTTCAGCGTCCAAACTGACAGACTCGAAAGCACTTTCTTATCAGGAGAGAAAGTACCCCACCCTCCTGTACCTGGCTGAAGTTCCTTTACTATCCAGTGTGCATGGCCTCCCTGATTCAGTCACTGCATAGTGCTTGAGTACTCATGCTTATCTTGAACTCCCCGGATCCTTCAGTGGAGGGAGAAGCCTTGGTCTCTTCTCCTGAAGAAATGGATCCTATGTTGGACTGTACAGTTCAAACAAGAAATGCTCAGAGACTCACAAGCCAGGTGGTCTCAGCTTTCCCAGTGGGGTCCATCCACTTTGCCATCCACTTTATTGTCCTGTATCTGAAGCAAGTAGATAAGTGCCCCTTTGGAAAGATGCCTGATACAGATACATTTGATATGTTTGTCTGGCACATGGTTATCCCTTCCCTCTTCAGCATAGAATGCTAGTATTCTAGGCTCTAGCATTCTTCAATACTGCTGGAGAGTTTAACCTTGGCTTTTCTGCTATCCTTACCTTGCTAATAGTCCAGATGATGAAAATTTATATACAAGCAGGAAATCCAAGACCCTGATATTCATAGTGTGGTCGAGGCACCAGCGGCATCAGCATCTCCTGGTAACTTATTGGAAATGCAGGATCTCAGGCCTCTTGAATTGGAGTCTTAACAAGCTCCCCAAAGGTCAGAGAACTTTGAGAAGTACTCTGTGTTCCAATCTGTGTATCAAATGCCATATGCTCATTTTAGGGCATTTGAAAGTTCCCACCAGAATCTTCTGAATCAGCATAAGACTTGCATTACACTGTGAGCAGGGAGGGGAGGAGAAAGCTGTTGGTGAGACAGTTTTGACAGGTTAGCAGTTTTGCAAGTCCGATGTCTCTGAATAAAAGAACAATAATAAAGATGGTAATAACAACGAGGATAGTAATGAACCCTCATTTCCAAAACGAGGATACTTCCTCTCTTTAAGGTTAAGTAACTGACCAGGTGTTTTCTAACCACTACACTACATACTCTGTCTGTACACACCAACACAACACACCACCTATGAATTGACATTTGTTTTGGTTTGATTTTCCTGCCCCAGAGAAAAAATCATGAACCCTGCCATTTCCTTAAGAATTACGACACCCATCTTTAGGTCCAAAGGGATGACCGTGCTGATTACCTTGGAGGTTTCCACCAGTAAAATGCCTTGTATGGGCAAATGGATTAGAGCAACCAATTCTGGATTCTCCAGAGCAGAGCAGTCAGTTCAAAGCCTTGCGGTTCTCTTGCAGACAAGGAGGATATTGTTTGGTAGAGAAAGACTGAGGTTTGAACACCATGGGAGCGTTAGGAGAAGCAGCCGTTGTCAAGCCACAGAAGATCCTATCACCTTCTTGGCCCTGAACAGCTGGATATGTTCATCTTATCTTAGGACAACACTGTGAGGCCTCTCCATGACTGGTCCCTGAACCAGGAATATCCGCCATAAATGCCTGATTTTGCCTATCTAGAAATTTCTCTTTCTTTAAATTTGTAAGTTCGGCGGCATCGTGTTTTACATGGACACAGTGAAAATTAAAGGACACAATGGTTGCCAGGTGAACTGCATCTGGTATCTCTCCCTACCGGATGGGGACCCCCACATGTGGGGCGATGATCCAGTGGAAGCCAGTGGTGCTTCAGGTGAAAGAATTCACCTGAAGCAGAACAAAGGAGATAGGAGTTTATTGAACACTCCTGAAGGGAGCTTTGGGCAGGGGAGCAAAGGACAGACTGTTTACAAAGAGGCAGCGGTGGAGGGCTGTATTTAAAGGGGGAGGAGCACCTGGGTGGCTCAATCGGTTAAGCACCTGCCTTTGGCTTAGGCCATGATCCCGGGGTCCTGGGATTGAGCCCCACATTGGGCTCCCCACTCAGCAGGGAGTCTGCTTCTCCCTCTGATACTCCCCCCTCTCCTGCTCTCTCTCTCTCTCACTCTCTCAGATAAATAAAATCTTAAAAAAGAAAAAAAGGCAGGGGAAGGTGAGGAGGTATGGGGAAAGTATGGAATTTTCCCTTTTTTGCTAACTGTGCCTGGTTGTAAGTAGCCCATTGGTCAACTAGGGCTTATGGATATTTTGATGGCCTGCCTGTATTCAGCCAGAGGGTTATCGCGGGCCCTTTTGTCTTGATCAAGTTTCCATTGCTCAAGCCTGCTGCCTGAAAGGGGCGTCTACACTGTGGAGATACCGGCCGTGGGTCGTCCTCAACCCAGCCAGAACCAAAGGAGTCCTGGAAGATTCTTGGTCTTGTCATGAGACATAATTCAAGGACAACATGCAACACAGCGGATGAGCGAGCAGCACAACCAGGAAAGTTTATTAAGGCAAAAAAATACACTTTTGAGATATGAGAGCAGGTGAGCTTAAGAGAGAAATCAAGAGAGAGCACTGCGTCCTTGGGGTTTGGGTTCCTATCTTTTACCTGCACTTGTTAACTAGGGGGTGGAATATTCATTAGTTGGGGCGAGAAGCAGGGTTTCCCACTTTTTCTTTCTAACTGGGTCAGGGGTTTCCTGCTTGGCCTCCGCCATCTTGGGCCCATGTGGTTTGGTCCTGTGGCTTCTGGAGGGCTGCCTGGACAGGACTCTGACTTCGATAGCTGGCCATGACTTCGTCTTTGCCGACCTCCCTACAGCTATTCTATTAGAACCTAACTACCTGCCTACTCTAACAATGAATCACAGGCTTACAGATTTCTTACAAACTTCATGATCGTGGACAAATGAAAACATTAAGAAATAGTGGGTACAAGAGCAGGTGTGTACAAGGCAGAGAGTCTAAATCTTACTAAACAGAATTGGTTCACTCCTTGGGGTTGCATGAATGAGTGCTTTTTTTCCAATGTTCTCATCTATGACTGTGTTTACAGTAAGAAAAAAGTACAAGATCTTAATTTTTAGTTCTTGTTTACTAGCTTATATGAACAAGGCTTTCAAAAAGTGAACATCCTTTTTTAAAAATTACATTATTTTCATACTAAAGATGTATACAAACGTGTATATGTCTTTAAAGAAGGATTAAACTCTTTCTCCCCAATACCCTTTTTCCTTACTTGCTCCTACCCCTCAACCTTTGTGAGGGAGGCATTAATTCCAGAATACAAAGTTAAGGTTTGGGGCTCTGGATTCAGAAAGAACAAAACCGTGGTAAATCTCTCTTCACCTTCCCCAGATTTTACCACAATATTAAGTGAAATCTGCCCATCAGACACCCTCTCTATGCGCCTCTCATTTTTCAGGTGGGTCTCCCGGGTGCCCAAATACCTGGAATTCTTTTGTCTGCATCCTTTCTGGGCACCAGAGGCACAGGAGGCAATGTCTCAGGAGAATATCAAGATGAGAGACGCTACGACAGCCTGGTAGTGGCTGTAGTCAAAATGGAGTTATTTAGAAGAGTTGACAGAATATGAAGAAAATCTAATTTTGTGAGAAAATATCTTGACTTTTTGCTCTGATTAAAGTTCTATTTCGTACTCTGGGATGCTGACTTTACTGTATGCTTGTATAAGATGAGAGGTAGAAAACACCACATCAGGGGAAGGCTCCATAGCTCAGGGGTTAGAGCACTGGTCTTGTAAACCAGGGGTCGCGAGTTCAAATCTCGCTGGGGCCTGTGGTCCTTTTTTCTCAGAATCTCATTAAAGAGTCCTCAGGATATTTGCCGGTAGGGCTGTCCGAGGGAAGGTTCCAAGGCCGCAGAATTCCCCAGGCCTTCCGCACCGCCTGAAGAGACGTTCGGGCAGGGCCTGATCTGATCTGCCCTCCGGTTCTGGATCCACCATAGCAGCTGATAAAGGGCTCCTCTAGCGTGAGGCTTCGGCTTTGTGGGTAAACAAGCACGCATTCCTTCCAACAGAAGGCACTCGAATACAGTTTTTCTGGAAACGCCTAATGCCGGCAATAAGCCTTGCGGCAGAGTT
>LNAC01000686.1:0-27500 GCA_002007465.1 Ailurus styani | reverse complement strand
TTTGCATTCCTTCTCGGTTTGTTCGGCGCGCTCGCCTCTTTCAAGCCGCAGTATTCGAGACTGACGGAAAGAGCCGTACCCACGTCCTGTCCCGAGAGAGAACAACCTCCCTGAGGTCTAGGTGTTCGGAGCGCCTGCCCCGGGCGGGGCACAGGCTGCTCACCCGGGAGAGTCGGGACCGTCTTCCGTCTCGCGGGGCCCCCCACGGAGGGCGTCGCGCGGCGGGAGCGGTCGCTCCGCCAACGAGGCCGAGTCTGGGGCGGGCCGGCTGCTGGGCGCTGGGAGGCGCTGGGAGGAGAGGCGGAAGCTTTCCGGAAGGCACGGTCCGTGGAGCCTAAGGCGGGGCGGGAGACGCCCGAGCCTGGCCGAGCCCTGCAGCCGTCGGCAGGGTGCCGAGGCCGGGAGGAGCCTCCCCACCGCCCCGCTCTCCCCCCGGCCGCGGGTAGCCCCCTCCGGGCGAGGCGCGTCCTCCCCTCCCCACGTCTCCGGGGCCACCCCGCAGCCGCTGAGCGTCCCTGAGGCAGTGGCCTCCCACCGCTCCCGCAGCATCTTTGGCTGTCTCCAGAGCAAAAATGTGCGGAAATGATTCTCGTTGATGCCTGGGGTTTTCCCCTGAAAAAGACCAGTAGTCGAGAAGCCCCGCCTTCCGACACTGCGCCGAGGGAGCATGCAGTGATTGGTTCATCCACTAGGCGTCACCCCAGGCCCGCAGTTGCAAAAAGGAGACTTTTCAGCCCACTGTGGACGTGGCTAAAATTTTCTTTACTAAACTTTAGAAATGAGGAGGTAGTTGTGTGTGGCTCGTTGGTCTAGGGGTATGATTCTCGCTTAGGGTGCGAGAGGTCCCGGGTTCAAATCCCGGACGAGCCCTATTTTTCTCCTCTTGGCACCATCAAGTTTCAGGGAACACTTTCTATATCGTTAATGTTACTGAATGGACACCGACGTATGCTCCACTAGTTCAGATTTATATACTTAGTGTTCAAACAAGTGCTCTCTGTGTTGTGAAGTCAGGATAAATACCAGATGTTATTATATATAATTTATTTAGCATTTCTTTTACAAAATCACTGTTTCTAAAGTCAACCATCATTTCTCCTCTGCAGTTTTTTGTTGTTATCCAAAAATCGTTCATTCAGGACTGGGCGAGGCATATTTTATATCAATCGTTTTGCATAACCCTCAGTTTTCCTCCACTGCAATCATGGGGGCCCTTCTTTGGGTGCTGGGACCTCCAACGGTCAGCAAATGCGGCAAGGTGTCTTGTCACGGAAAACCTGGGCTCGCTCCCTCCTTCAGCCCTAACATTACGGGGACCTCGTGCCTGTGGGGGTGGGAGAGTCTCAGGTGCTGTAGCACCATGGGACGACCTTCTAACCACTGCGCTCAGGCCTGCGGGCGTATTTGACTCACCTGTGGAGCTTTTCAATCCTTCCAATTAAATGGGATTTTGTGAGGACAGGCCCTTGGCGTGGTTGTTTCTTAAAAGCTCCCCAGCTGTAATGAGGGTTGGTCTGGGAGCTACAGCTGTTACACAATTTCTCTCCAGGCCACCGCTGGAGACTGCGCCCAGTACTGCAATAACTCTAGGTATCCTTCGTCCCATCCACCCACCTCAGAACCACCGCCTTCCGGCTGGACTTCATCTCCATAAGTTTAGTTCTGGGTGCAACCATGTGCCAAACTTAGTTTCTCTGTGATCCTCCTTACTTACCCAGGCCACAGAAATAGACTGCTAAGAGCAGGAAACTCCAAAAGAAAAGAGGCAGCCCAGTGGGTCAGCATGCTTGGTTTGAGAACCTCAAACCATGTGTGGCTTTCAGCCCTTATTGAAAGGACTAGATCCTAACATCACGCCTTCCCCCCATTCCCTACCTGCTGGATATTTAGTGCTCACATCCTACTATTTCAGTCACATGTGCCCTGACTTACCTGATGAATGAGCTAGAAACTACAGGTATTTTTTGGTTAATATTTTATTTATTTATTTGACAGAGAGAGCACAAGTAGGCAGAGCAGCAGGCAGAGGGAGAGGGAGAAGCAGACTCTCTACCCAGCGGGGAGCCTGACGTGGGGCTCGACCCAGGACCCGGGGGTTCATGACCTGAGCCAAAGGCAGCCGCCTAACCAACTGAGACACCCAGGTGCCCTGAAACTACAGGTATTTTTCACCTCACTCTTAGCTATGCTGCTGAGTCTTTAACTTCTGGTACCTCTTCAGTATTTGGAAGAACTGCAAAACAGTTGGAATCATCCGTTAGCCCTCTCTCACACAACCCACATTCAATCCTTTACCATATGATGTAGGCTGTATGGTTAGAATCTTTCCAGAATCCAAACACTTACAACTGTGCCACCACCCCCGTAGCCTAAGCTGTCACCATCTCTCACCTGTGCTGTTGCAGTGGCTCCTTGCAGGTCTCTCTGGCTGGCCCTTGTGGCCCTTCAGGCTATTTTCAACAGGACAGACAGAACAATCTCGTTGAAACCTAGGTAAGAGCCGGCAATTGCTTAAAACCCTCTGTGTGTCTCCATTTCATTCAGCATAAAATCAAAGCTCCTTGTCATGGCTTAAAAAATATGTGATTTTGCCACTTATTGGACTCCCCTCACTTTGCTGACCTCATCTCCTACAGTTTACTTCTTCCAGGTGGCTGCATTCCAACAACATTAACTCCTAGTGCACCACAAAAATTCCCACCTCAGGGCCTTTGCATGTGCCCTTCTCTCTGTCTTGAGTCTTATCTCCCTCCTGCCTGCATGGTTCAGTTCCTCACTGCTTTTAAGACCCCTGCACAGAAGTTACTTCCTACCAGGGAGGACTTCTCTGACCACCCACATGAGATAGAACCCACCCACTTTGCTCGCTGTCCACCTTTCTCCACTCTAAGTTTCCTCTTTGCACATACCACAACTCTATTTTTCCTACTGCTGCTGTTGCTTTCCTTAATTCTCCCTCTCCCATCACCAGAACAGAAGCTCCATGAGAACAGGGTTTTTTACTGCTGACATCTCAGAGCCTGGAACAGTTCTTAGCACCTAATAGATACTCAAGAAATATTTGGTTAATGCATTGTATGAATTGTTTTAAATCACAAAGTTATACAGGCTGGTAAGGAATGCCTGATCCTGTGGCACCCGGGATACTGGGGGCTTGAATAGAAGAGAGGGCTCCTGCGGTGTGGGGAATGGGCCATCTTTGGGAAAGGCTGAGGGTGGGGACATGCCTGGAAAATATACTGTAGCAGCTCTCCTTTTGGGACACAGTATGGCCCTATCAATGTTTTAAAGAAGCATTGAAAGGCTCTTCCAGCCGGACATACAGGAAGGCATAAAGTAGGCTCTTGGGAGCTGTGAATTGGGTACCAGCGCCATTGATTCCTGTTGTAAACCTGCTCAAGGGAGAGCTGCTTAAAAACAGGGCTGCTTTAGGCTTTGATCATTTTCAGTCAATTATGAACCAGATGGTGTTTGGGAGTCACACTGTAAGGTTGCACAGAGCAGGGTCTTAAAATAATTGGTTTGGGGTGCCTGGGTGGCTCAGTGGGTTAAAGCCCCTGCCTTTGGCTCAGGTCATGATCCCAGGTTCCTGGGATCGAGGCCCGCATCGGGCTCCCCGCTTATCGCGGAGCCTGCTTACTCCCCTCTCTGTAAATAAAAAAAAAAATAATTGGTTTTATAAGATAAAGAACAGAGGTCCAAAATAGGGACACCAGAAAAGAAGATGAAAATTAAAATGAGGGAAGGAATTGTACAACCAACGGGACTTCAACCTCATTTGGTCAGGCTTTGTGATGAGGGATCACTGTGAATATGAGTCCTAAGGAAATATTGCTGGCATGCTGGGTGGATTTAGGGAAGAGAGGGTGAGAACCTCTGCTGGTCAGGAAACATGCATAAACAGGCAGGGTCTGCTCTCTGGAACTATGAGTGCAAGCTGGAATCTGCCCCCTTGTGGACAAAACAGGTACTGTCATGGGTCTTCCCTTTAGGGTCTTAAAGAAGAGACCATAGATTAAAAGCTAATTTCTGGGGACCCCACAACTTTTTGCTGAGTCTTCTGTGTGTATGATATAAAGGTGGAACTTATAAGGAAGAGATCTGTGTTATCATCCAGGGAGATGGTGCTCATGCAGTTAAGCTGAACTATTTATTTATTTTTTAAGTAAGGTCCACACTGGGTGCAGCCAAATTGGGGCCTGAATTCACAACCCTGACATCGGGACCTGGGCTGAGATCAAGAGTTGGAGACCTAACCAACTGAGCCACCCATGTGCCCCTAAGCTGAGTTATTTATTAAGGTGGATGGCATCCCTTGGATTTGGAGGGAAAGCAAAAAATTGAGACAGCACTGCTAGCAAAACTCCAGAGTTGGTATTTAACAGCTGAAGTGAGTTGTTCAGAGAGAGAATCTTAGATTTGAGCCTTGAGTAGTAGTTAGAGATGAACCAACATTTTTCTTTCCTTTCATTGATCTTTCTGATCTTAAGTCTGTGTGGTGCTACAGGGTCCTACCCAAAGTATCACAAAAGATGACTGAGTCTTACAGAGAATAAAGAGTAGCTCTCGGATACTGTCATTAAAAGAGCAAAATATTCTAGGTCATTCACTCATGCCTTCTTCCACTCCATCAATATTTACTAAACATTTATTGGGCAAACATTTGTCAAACATCTATAATATTCCAGGCACTGTACTTGGAACAGAGATTACTGCAGAGAACCAGACAGATATGGCTTCTACCCTCATGAAGCAAGCAGATAACTTAAAAAACCAGGAACTATAATTAATTTATTGTACTGGTGATAAGGGCCACAAAGAAAAAAACCAGAGTAGTATGCAAGCGAAACAGAGGCTGTTCACTTACTCTGGGGTTTCTGGGAAAGTTTGTGTGAGGAAAGCAGGAACCCACAGGATTTAACCCATAGGATTCAACCAGGGAGAATGGGGATGGGGAGTGGAGTCAGAAACATTCAATAATGAGAGAACTAGATGTTAAGAACCTTGAGCTGGAAGGAAGCTTGGTGAGTTTAGGGAACTGAAAGGAGGAGTGGATGGAGGGATAGGAAGAGCCAGACAGAGAGACACAGAGAGAGTGGTTTGAGGTGAAGCTCTCTATACAAGGCCTGGTAGGCCGAGGTCAGGACGGTGGTCATTATTTGAAGACTTACTAAAAGCCATTGACACATTTTTGGTGGGGATGGGTTGGATAGCACAGGCCCAGAACTAGATGTGTGTTTTAAAAAGATTACTGTGGGGTGCCTGGGTGGCTCAGTGGGTTAAAGCCTCTGCTTTCGGCTCAGGTCATGATCTCAGCATCCTGGGATCGAGGCCCACATTGGGCTCTCTGCTCGGCAGGGAGCCTGCTTCCTCCTCTCCCTGTCTCTCTGCCTGCCTCTCTGCCTACTTGTGATCTCTCTCCCTCTGTGAAATAAATAAATAAAATCTTTAAAAAAAAAAAGATTACCGTGGTATAATAAGGTTGACAAAAAGCCATGGGGAGCCCCGATTCAGCTTCTAATATGCACAGAGCCCTGCATCAGGAAATGTCATGGCTGGATGGCTTTCACCAACTCTAAAATTATCAGTTGTTTTTGCCTTGTGCATCCCAGTTCCCAGCCTGCTTCGTAAAGGATTCAGGCAACACCTTTGGAAGCCTCTGGGCCAGCTGCCAACTGCCTTCCCCTAGCTTTTTCCAGGTGAGAGCATCAGACTAAGTGTTTGCGTGTGTCCAAGAACAAGCTGCTCCTGACTTGGGCAGACCGTGTTCAGAATCACATCAGAGGCTCTCAATCTCAGCCTCACAGGGAGAAGTCTCAAGTTGTGGATAGGGGAGATTCTGTTCTCCCTTGGGGTCAAAGGAAGCCTTTTTTGGTTTGTTTTGTAACTGAAATAATTGCCACAGGCCATCAAAGGAGGAGGTCAGTGAGAACCTTAGAGTTCAGCTCAGGGCCACAGAGCTAGTTAGTGGCAGAACCAGTGTCAAGACAGGAACCTAGCTTTCAGGACTCCCAGGCCATTTCTTCTCCTGCCCTATTTGGGTGCTTCCGAGAAGGGTGCTGATTTGTTCATCCGTTTGTTTTTTTTAAATGAATCTGATTCTTTAGGGCCTCAAAGATTATGTGGAGTCAGGGGATGTTCTTCTTTCAGGGAATCTCATCTGAATTTCAGGGGAGCTGGAACTGACGGGGAGAGGAGAGCAGAACCTGGGAGTGTATGAAAGATCTGAATGTCCTTGGAGGTGCTGTGGGGAAGGCTCTGTTAATGGTCCTGGTCCTCCCCCAATGAGGGTTCAAAGGAAGCTGCTGGGGGCTCAGCCTGAGGACACACATGAGAAGCCAGATATGCTAAGATCAAAGCCTTCTCAGAAGTGAAAATCTGAATGGACAGAGGGCCTACCAAGTAGCTGTTAGAAAGGCAGGCTCAGGCAACCTCCCCTCAACCTGACCTCTGCTGGGTGATGGCCTGTGGCAATTATTTCAGGGATACACATAAAGTTACAAAACAAACCAAAAAAGGCTTCCTTTGACCCCAAGGGAGAACAGAATCTCCCCTATCCACAACTTGAGACTTCTCCCTGTGAGGCTGAGATTGAGAGCTTCTGATGTGATTCTGAACACGGTCTGCCCAAGTCAGGAGCAGCTTGTTCTTGGACACACGCAAACACTTAGTCTGATGCTCTCACCTGGAAAAAGCTAGGGGAAGGCAGTTGGCAGCTGGCCCAGAGGCTTCCAAAGGTGTTGCCTGAATCCTTTACGAAGCAGGTAACAGCTTGTCTGGAGAACTGCTCTGCAGTTGCCAAAGGCAGCCAATGAACCCCTCAAGAATAGGGGTGCTTCATGCTTCATGCCCTCCCTTTTGGGTAATAGTGTTTTTGATTTGGGGAGGTGTGTGTTCCTTTGACTAAAATGTCAATTTCCTAAACCATTTCATAGGGTTACTCCACGTCCACCACTCCTGAATCAGAGCTCCACCTCCTCACTTCTTGGCGTGCTGACCAGGAGAGCCCCCCGTTTCCCCACTGCTCACCCTGACTCCAGGCTGGGAGGTGGAGACCACATCTCTATTCCCTCTCTGTGTGTGAGTGGGTGGGAGGGGGGGACAGAAGTAGTAGCCAGAAAACTGTCATCTGAAGAGAATAGCCATCGGGGTCATTACAGCTTAGCTCAGAAACTCAGTTTGTGACAGCAGAAGGGAACCTTATGGAGTCAAAGTCTTTATTCTTTTCTCCTACCTCCATTTGAGAAGTGAAGGAACTCAGACTCAGTGACACGACTTTCCCAAGGTCACACGGCTAGTTTGTGGCAGAGGAAGAAGAGGATCCGAAGTCTTTCACTCTTCGTCTGTTGACCAACACCAGACAGAATGGCAAGTTGCGGAATAAATTTGCGTCTATTCGAGGTCTTAGGGATGGCCATCTGGAAGGCACTGAGTGGACCAAAAGTGTGCTCTGCAGAGACAAAGAGGTTGGGGTACTTAAAGAGGAAAGAGAATTCACAGGAGTTGTTTTGCCTGAAATGTGATTGGTGATAGGTGCAACAATGCTGAGCTGTTAGAATGAGATTGGAGAATCACAGGCAATGGTTGCAAAAAAGAGTGTTTGCGGCCTTGTGGCCAAGGTGTGTGGCTGTTTTCCAGAATGTTGTTTGCACAGGGCCTGAGGTTCAGTTCTGTCTGGGTGAGGACGCGCTTCAGGCTTCCTTCCCCAAGGGCTCCGGGCTCCATTTTCCGGCCCCTTCACATGTCTGACTCCATCTTAGGAATTTTCTTTCACACACCCACTCTGCAAACTTCCCCCAAAGATTTTTTATTTATTTGACAGAGAGAGAGAGAGAGAGAGACAGCGAGAGAGGAGAGACAGCAAGAGAGGGAACACAAGCAGGGAGAGTAGGAGAGGGAGAAGCTGGCCTCCCGCTAAGCAGAGAGCCCAATGCGGGACTCGATCCTACGCCCCTGGGATCATAACCTGAGCCAAAGGCAGACGCCCAACAACTGAGCCACCCAGGCGCCCCAGCAGGTACTTTTTGACCGCCTGTGAAGTACTGGGCAGTGTGCTACAGCAAACAGGTTCCTTGTTCTGAATCTCCAGAAGCCCCCAGCATGTGGGAAAGAAGGCCAAATACACCCTTTGCGGCCCCACACAGAGTCTGGTGACTCTTAATAAACGATGTTTCTGAAACTTTTGATCAGGACACTTCTTTTCTTGAAGCACACTCATTAAAATTTCCAGAACAGTGTTTGCCTGAAGGCAAGCAGGAAAAGTTCTGCTAGTTGTCCCCTAGTGTTTATTTCCCCCTTCTTCCTTAGTCACAGAACACCAGAGGGCGCCTGGGTGGCTCCATGGTTAAGCCTCTGCCTTCAGCTCAGGTCATGATCTCAGGGTCGTGGGATCGAGGCCCGCATCGGGCTCTCTGCTCAGCAGGGAGCCTGCCTCTTCCTCTCTCTCTGCCTGCCTCTCTGCCTAATTGTGATCTCTCTCTGTCAAATAAATAAATAAAAAATCTTAAAAAAAAAAAAAACACCAGAATTTGAGCCAGGCACATACTCACTCAGAAAACACCTAGCGTTTGCCACTGTCCCTTGAAATTGGATGTGATCGCGTGACCAGGTTGTTGCCAATGAGGCGTAAGGGGAGAGGGTGTGGGAAACGGGGGCACGTGCCCCTAGAAGGCAGTGCCATGCCCCTTTTGTGTCTTGCTTCCCCCTGGTGGCGGAATGCAGACATGCCGACTGGAGCTAGAGCAGCCGTCTGCACGGGGACAGAGAAGCCAGGCGCTGGGATTGAAGTCCAGGACCTTGGAGCACCTCACCAATCCTGGACTAACTACCCCGGGCTCTCTTTTACATGAGAAATAAACTTCCATCTCATTCAGACTACTGTCACTCGTGTTTTCTGTTATTAGCTGCCATTGGGGAAAGTTGTCAGGTTAACTTCTTTAGATTTGACTTTTTTTTTTTCATTTTTCAAAACCAGTTGTGTATTAGGATATATGGATAGGCTGGGAATTTATACAGAAGCCAACAAAAATATTAAAGGATATTAAGGAAGATACTTGGAATAAGGTGAGGGCTCTTCCTATTAAGAGCATTTAGAATCAAAAGGTATATTCTAACAATAAATATGCTAATTATAATAAATTAGGTTATTTGAAAGCATTCTTGTAAAGTTTCTGTACATAGAGAGGGTATAATATAAGGGAAACTAATAAGAATGTTTTTCCCTTGGTTGGTGCTGTTGGCCAGCATAGGTCCCATAGTGGGAAGCCGCAAGAACGGTATGCCTTCCAGACTCTCAGGGAAACTTAATAATGACATAAGCTGAATTTCTCCCCAGCTTAGTAGGTTAGAAGACTTAGAATTAATTTCAATTTGACATAGAAGCAATCAAGAAATGTAAATTTCTTGCCAATGTTTGTGGAGAAAGATTCATAGCCACTAGGTAGCAAAATATTTACCTACAGTACTTCACTGATCTTTTTAAGTGACTGGATGATCAGGAAGGGTCTTTATTCGGTCACAAGGTGATTGATGGGAAGGTAGAGGGCATGGAGGGGCTGGTGGAATCCGGGAGACCTTGTGAGCTAGCCCATAGAGCAGGGGAGGCTCTCCAGGCAGGGATGGAGAGAGCTAGGGAGTTCAAAAGGAACTTCAAGGAGTTTTACAACAGATGAAGATTTTAAAGCTAGCTTTGCAGGGTGCCTGGGTGACTCAGTCAGCTAAGCATCTCAGGGTCCTGGGATTGAGCCTGCTCAGCAGGGAGTCTGTTTCTCCCTCTCCCTATGCCTGTCTCGCCCCAGCCCCATTTGTGCTCTCTCCCTCTCTCTCCGAAATAAATAAATAAAACTAGTTTTGCATTATTGTCCGTGTGAGAACCTCTACTCTATATCCAAGAAAACTTAAGTGGTATCTATTCCTTACTTAACTTTTGTGGGATTGGATTTGCTTCGGGAGATTTAGCAAAGTCGTGAGCCCTGTGTTCTGCTTATCTACTGCTGCATTACAATCACCTTAAAATGCTGACAGAAAATAGTAACAATTAAGTGGATCCTGAGTCTGGATGCTGACTGAGCTCAGCCGGGCAGTTCTTACTTGAGGTCTTCCCTGTTTTTTATTCACCAGGTGGCCGGAGCTGGTGGGTTGCTCAGGTTTTCCCACTCAGTGGTCTGGTACCTGGGTTGAGAAGACCCTAGCATCAGGGGACTGCAACGGATATGGCGATCTGGGCATCCCTTTCTATGGCGATCTGGGCATCCCTTTCTACCCATGCAGCATCTCCAGGCCGTGGCCTCAGCATTGCCGGACTTCATACACGGTGGCTGAAGGCGCCTGGAGCAAACGCCCCAACAGAGCCACGGCCAGGCAGAAGCTGGATGACCTAGCCTCAGAAGTCACACAGGAACCCCTTGCACTATACTACCTTAGTGGGAGCAGGCACAGAGGTCCACTCAGGTTCTCAGAAAAGCACGTGGACTCTACCTCTGAATTTTGTGGCCATTTTTGGAAAATACCATCTGCTACGTTGCCTTAAGTTGAGCACTGCATCGGGCGACTGCACAGACCTCGGAAGAGTGAACAAGCACATCCATAGGACATGAACAACCTCTGCAGTTTCCCATAGCAGAGCCGAACCTGGGAACTCTCGGAGCATTTCACTCTAGCCACGCGTCCTCTGCGTCCTCTCCGTGTGGGGGCCTCAACACAGGCCAGCTGGAGGCACCCAGAGTGGCTCGGAGACCACTGCCTGCTATCTCCCCATCCTGGAGCTGGGGAGTTCCCCGGCCCCCCTGCAGGGCAGCTTATTCATTCGATGAAATGAGTAATTAGGGGAATTGCTAATGATGTTTTACAGCCTGACATGAATTTTAGTTCTAGCAGCTGTGTGGCTCCTGTAGTCCCCTGTACATTGTCCTAAGGCTCAGCCAAGGGGGGTCGGGGTGTGGGGAGGAGTTTTAGGACAAGGGTAGGCATCTGAAAACAGACCCCGTTTCTCCCTCCCTCCCTTGCTTCTTAATCTTTTTCATCTTCCTCCCGCNCCCCTTCCCCTACTCCCCCTCATCTCACTCCCTTCCCCCCACAACGCCTTCCTTTCCTCTTCTTCCTCCTGCTCCTAATCTCCCCCTCCTCCTCTTGCCACCTTCCCTCCATCTTTCCATCTTTCCTTCTTTCCTTCCTCCCTCCTTCCCCTTTTCAGACACATGGAATTGAGTATGTCCTAGTCCATTTACAGCCCATGCTAGGGCTCTCTTTTGTTTTATTCAATTTTATTATTTCTCCTTTTATTCCTTGTGCCCGCTTCTATTTTTCTCACCCTCCTAGGCATTGCTAGAGTATTTAATCCGCATTCTTCCATCCTATTTAGACATCGTGTAACCCTGGAAAACTTGTTGTCTTATGTTGGAGCATGTATGTTTTAAATTTAAATAAACTGGAAAGAATTTTCATTGTTTCTTACTGTTTTTTACACAGCCCCATGTTTTTGAGTTCTATCCATGTTGCTATTTGCAAATCTAGAGCATTACTTGAAACTGCTTCATACTATTTTATTTTATGTATCCAGCACTTCTTTACTCGTCCATTCCCTTCATGGGGGACACTTAAGTCGCCTCCAGTCCTGTCAGGCCACCAATAGTGCTGGAAGGAGTACCCCTGCACGTGCTCCATCTGGAAGAACTCACAAGAGCTCAGGGTATACCCATTCTTCATTTCACCAAATACTTACAAATTATCTTCCAGCATCACCGCACCGATTTTCATGCCCACTAACATTTTTGCTAGCACTTGATGTAAGATTTTCTAATTTCTGGAAGTCTGATGGTTATAAACTGATATCTCTTTGTTATCTTGATTCCCATTTATTTGATTACTAATGAAGTTGAGCATTGTTCGTTGCCCATTTTGACTTTCTCTTCTCATATTGACTTTTCATTGTTTTTGAGTTTTTCCTCCTCTGATGCTTTTTTTTTCTTTAAGATTTTAATTATTTATTTGACAGAGAAAGAGAATACAAGCAGGGGGGAGCGGCAGGCAGAGGGAGAGGGAGAAGTAAACTCCCCACTGAGTAGGGAGCCTGATGTCGGGCTCCAACCCAGGACCCTGAGATCGTGACCTGATGCTTAACCGACTGAGCCACCCAGGTGCCCCTGACGTTTCATTTTTGTTGCTGACATGAGTGAGTCCCTTATATCTGGATGTTGACTCTTGATTGGTTTTAGGCATTACAAGTGTCTTCTCCCAGGCTGCCAACACTATTGAACATTTGAACCAGGTCTCAGCTCAACTTCTGCAGGGTAATTCTCTGAAATGTACAGACAGGTCCAGCTGCCTCAGTTGAGGATATATTTCGTAACAAACGTTGCCTTTGGGTTTGTAGACTTAACATACCATCTGTAATTCAGCTACTTGGAAGTCTCAGCAGGATATATTGAACATGTTACCATATGTATATATATTTCTTTTTATACAATGGAACTGCAACTGGTGTGGGAACCGAAATTTGTTCACTAGAAACAATTAATCATACATTTACATCTTGGTGGCACTGGGTAACACATATCCCAAACAGGACAGTTTGGATTCTGAAAGGATGCCCATTATGCACGTTTGGGTAGAGTAAGTAATAACTTCCTGGTTGTTCATTTTCATGCTCTGGAATTATGTTTTTGTCGTTATATAGAAAGAGACCTGTTCTTTTAAAACTTTCCCAGTATTTTCCACCCCAAAATTCTTTTCTTCTTACCAGTTAGAAAGATACCAATGTATACAGAGGAGACTATGTAACTGTCTCTCCAAAAGAGAAATCATTTCAGGGCAAGAAGTAGTAAAATTAAGTCCATTTTCCCATTCTATATCAAATGACCAGGAGATGATAGCAATAAAAAGTCTTCTATTTTAGGCGCCTGGGTGGCTCAGACATTATGTGTCTGCCTTCAGCTCAGGTTATGATCCCTGGGTCCTGGGATCGGGCTCCTTGCTCGGCAGGGAGGCTGCTTCTCCATCTCCCACTCCCCCTGCTTGTGTTCCCTCTCTTGCTGTGTCTCTGTCAACTAAATAAATAAAATCTTAAAAAAAATAAGTCTTCTATTTTCTCAATGCCTTATGCCATCTTTCAACAAACCCTCGTCTGCTCGTTCCGCGTGTCAGTTTCCCAAGAAACCATAGGCCAGTGATTCCCAAAGTTTGCTCCATATTAGAATCAATCAGGGAGCTTTTCCTAATCTCAGACTCAAGTCACACCTGACACCAATTAAAGCAGAATGTCTCAAGGTGTCATTGAGAAATGCCCAGGGGATTCCAATGTTCAGCAGGGTTTGGGAGCCATTGCCAAACTCCCCCAGCAGCCCAGGGCTTTATAAGGACTAATGTTAACGTCAGGGAATTGTTTCTGTCCTGTCCTGGACACCTCGTGGGAATGACACTTGCTAGAACTTGGTGTTCAAGTGTGAAGTGTTGAGAGGGTGAGACGCTTGTTACTCTCGCCATCTCCCTTCTCCAGCTGAAGCTTTCTGCAACTCATCTATTCTTTAATGAAATGGGGGTAATAGCTACTTCATGGGTTTGTAATAAGGACAGACTGCAAAACAGAAGATACTGTGTCTGACACACATTAGGGCTTTAATAAACGTTTGGGAAAGTCCACGCTTATTTAATGAGGACACATTCAGGACCTGGCTTAAGCAACTCTCCCTCTGAAGGTAACTTGTTGTCCTTCCCAATGGCACCAAGCACACTCCCCACAGGCTCCTCCCTTTCTACTCCTTATACTTTGGCCCTCCCCACACCCAGCTGGCTTCCCACCCGTTATTGTCAAGGAACAGCTAGGACTTTCTCAGATCCATGATCACAAGGATATGTTACCTGTGAGAGCTACAGCAAAAACAACAGGTGAGAAGAACTAGCCTAGTAGGAAAGATTGGGAAGAACTGGGAAGAACAGATTGGTAGACAGTGCTGAAAACACGTGGACTTGGATGGAATTAGTGTTGAGACAATTATGGGAAAGGAAGTCATTTGGCAATAGGAAAAAAACAATCAGGCCTGGGTACTTTGGAACATCCTTCTACATGTTTGGCTTTGTGGTAAGCACTCCGATGGATTCAGGAGAAATAGGAGCTCTCAAGGAGCTTGCAGAAACAAAACAAATACAACACAATGGACTTATCAGAGAACAGTTCAATGCCAAACTTGGAGAGCTGAAATAGTCCGGAAACGGCTTTCTTGAGGAGCTGTACCTCTAGCTGGAGCTTGCAGGGTCACATAAGATTTTATTTATTTATCTTTTAAAGATTTTATTTATTTATTTATTTATTTATTTATTTATTTATTTATTTATTTATTTATTTATTTGACAGAGAGAGAGAGAGCACAAGTAGGGGGAGTGGGAGAGGGAGAAGCAGGCTCCCCACTGAGCAGGGAACCCAATGCGAAGCTCAATCCCAGGACCCTGGGATCATGACCTGAACTGAAGGCAGTCCCTTAACTGACTGAGCCACCCAGGTGCCCCTCATAGGAGTTTTAATTAGCAGAGAGAAGGAAATAAAATATCCCAAGGGTGGGGGAGCAAATTAGGGGCTGGGGGCTGGAAGACTGTGATTACCCTTGGCTATGTCCTGTCTCTTCTTACTCTATAGGAGTTAGAGCGGAAGATGTGAAGGGACTCTTACCCCTGATGATCCTAATGGTGATCATTTTTCTGCTGCTTCTGTTCTGGGAGAATGAGCTGAATGAGGAAGGAGAGGTGTTAACCATGGAGCAGCTGCATGTGGACTACCCTCAGAGTGATATTCCCATTCGGTACTGCAACCATATGGTCTTGCAAAGAGTCGTCAGGGGACCTGACAACACCTGCAAGAAGGAGCATGTTTTCATCCACGAGAGGCCTCGAAATATCAATAGGGTCTGTACCTTTTCCATGAAGAAGATTTGTCAGAACCATTCTTCCATTTTATGTTACCAGAGCATGACCAAGTTCAAAATGACAGTGTGTCAGCTCATTGGAGGCACCAGATATCCTGCCTGTAGGTACCGCGTATCCTCCATAAAGGGGTTCATTGTGGTCACTTGTGATGACATGGGGCCAGTTAGTTTCCAGAGATATGTTGAATAAGTTGAGACCAGTGCCTGAGATCCTCTCTTCCTCTCTCAGGGGTACTCACTCTCCTCGAGGCACACCTGAACTGTGGACCTGGTGTAATGCCTTGAGCAAACTGGGTAGCCATTAGTAATTCATTTATCCTTCCAGTATTGCTGAGCTGGAATCTTTTTATTCTGCTTTAATAAAAAAAACTCTACTGAATAAAATAATAAACTCTGCATGTATTTTAATTTCTTGTTCTTTTTCTTTGAGTCATTTGTTGAGAGCCAAAAGTGAATCCAAGGCAAAACTGGGATTAAGGTAAAGTGAGTGAGGCACTCCAGGTTCAAAATTTAAAGGGCACCCAAAATCCCAATAATCCAGATACACACATTTTTTAAAAAATCAAAATTAATGCAAAAATCTCTGATGAATAAAATATCTAAGTTTTAAGTCAAGACCTGGTGTGACAGGGTTGGAGTTAGGGTATTAGTGAATTGTGCCAGTAGAGGGTCAGACCCTATTATATGACATTTTGATATTTCTTGATCAGAGATTATTTTGTATTAAATTAAGATTTTTAACTAGTGCATTAAAACATTATTTAAGGGGTGCCTGGGTGGCTCAGTGGGTTAAAGCCTCTGCCTTCGGATCAGGTCATAATCTCAGGGTCCTGGAATCGAGCCCCGCATCGGGCTCTCTGCTCGGCAGGGAGCCTTCTTCCTCCTCTCTCTCTGCCTACCTCTCTGCCTACTTGTGATCTGATCTCTCCCTTTGTGTGTCAAATAAATAAATAAATAAAAATCTTTTTAAAAAATAAATAAAACGTTATTTAACTTGATCACTGGGTTATTTGGAATCTCCCCTTAAGTTTTGTACCTGGAGTGAGTGTCTCCTCTCATCTCGCTGTACTCCCAGACTTGATCCTGGGGGTTGAGGAACTTGGAGTAGTCAGTTAGGGTCTTCTCTAAAGATGGCACATATAATTCAAACTGCATCTGTTTCCTTTCAGCAGCTGCCTCTGTGCCTTGAAAGAAAGGGAAGGGGAGATCAGAAAGATTGCCTGACTGGTCAGAAACCATGTCCCTTAAAGACTGGAGAGAAGTGAATCCCTTTCCAGGACGGGATTGAAGCTCTCAGAGCTCAGTGCCCCTCCTCTTGCATCCCTAGAAGGAACAGAGAACTTGCATCCAGACTCCTAACTCCTTTCCCCTTTTAGATCTTAGAGCTGAGCTGGTTGTTAGGCTCTCCCACATCCAGCTGTGGGCAGGGCATCTTTAGAGTTAGAATGCAAGGGGAGAGAATGAAGAGAAGGAGAGACTCCTTACTCCAGGAATTTGATTAAGTCCTGTTCTTCTCTGAGCATTAGTCCCCACACCTGGGAAGGTAGGGGCTTGGACTAGCTCGTCTTTGAGGTTTCTAGGCCCGTTACTCCACAATTCCATTTCTCCCTGGAGGGTTAGTACAGAGGAATACTGAGAAATAAGGAGTAATTGGCAGCTAAGCACCAGATTATGGGGTCACTAATTATGAGCTATGACATTTCCATCCTGTGAGAGCCAGAAACACAGTGAGCTAGAGTGGGCACAGGCAATGCACAAGATTTAGAGGGCCCTTTCTGTTCTCATCTTTTCAGTTGAGAGACTTCAACTGAATGCATTATTTATCTGGCCTTAGCTCAAGTTCCAATAAAAAAAAGGAGGTACACCTATGCTAGTTGTTAACTCTCTTCTGTAAGCATCAAGTTCTAACTGATTGATTTGATTCACAGAGGGAGGCCACTGACTGTTGCAAGTAAAAGACACTTTGCTGCCTTGTAATTAAGCAAGGCTTGCTAGAGACCCATTTCTCCAGGGGAGCCTCACTGTTACTGCTGTCTTCGTGGATGTTTGAATGTAACCAAGGAAGTTGAGCAGGATCAAGTGGTCCCTAGCATACGACCTATAGCCCCACCATTTCTTGGGCAAAATTTTAAAGTAGCTGAAATGTGTCTTTAAAGTCCCTGTTTCTATGTTCTGAATTCTGATTCCTTTTTCTGGCCCTCTCCCTACCCTTTATTGGCTCTTTTTTCCTTTCCGCTGCTTTTTCTTCCCTTTCTCCCTTAACCTCCCTCCTAAGCAGAAACAAAATCTTGCAGATAAATGCATTCCCACCAAGGTGTGAGTAACGGAGACTCTCTAGTGGAATCTCGTCTCAGAATATTTTCATTCAATAGGAATCAAGACCCAATTAAAATAAATTGTGAAGTATTAGACATTTTAGCTCAAGAGGGTATTTTTTTTTAAATGGGCACCTAGCAGTCCAAATCAAACCCAGGGAGCTGTGAATTCTGTGCACTTGAAAAAGATGTTTCAGAAAAATAGTTCAGTGCGGAATCTCTGCACTAGTCTTCCTTTCCATTTTTCTCCTCATTGTCTTTCTGTTTTTCTATTATCACCTCACTACTGATGTTGACAGTAGAGGATGTTAAGGAAAAAATCTAAATCCTTCTTCCCTACTCCTTTAAACTTACAGCAAGTCTATGCTCAAGCCACACACATGAATACATCCACTTAATTCCCAATCATCTATCAATACTCAATCAACCCCAATTATTAAGGTTCACATATTCTTAGTACTGGGTCTTTTCTCTAATTTCACACACAGAACACTTTAAAATTAAATATAATAAGAAATACAAGTCCATGTGTGTTCATGTCAAATGAGTGGTATAAGAAGTGAATGAGCATATAGAATTCTCAAATTAATATGTTGCACTTCTGAAACTAACATAACATTGCCTGTCAATTATACTTCAATAATAATAAAAAAGGAAATGAGTGATAAGAAGATCAGGGACATGAACAGTGGATTTAGTAAACTTAAGTAGTGAAAAATGTGTTAAAGAAAGAATACGACTTAATTGGGCTTTGAAAGATTTCAACAGCAGAAAAGAGTAGGCTTCCAAGAAAGGACCAAAAATGGAGAGACAGAACAGGGTGTATTAAAAGAAGGGTGGGTCACGCTGATTTGACTAGGGCAGGTTTGTGTACCAAAATAATGGGAGAGAGCCTTGAGAAGCAGGTTGAGATTAGATTAAGAGCCTTGACTAGGTGGCCTCAGGGAGTTAGATTACCTCCAGCAGGCAATGAGAATCTTTTAAGGTTTTTGAAATAGTGTCATTTCCAGTGCTGTTTTTAGAAAAGTAGTGTATCCAGCGAGTTGGAGGGGCAAGGAGAAGTGGTTAGGAGGTAAGAGTGTTAATGCAGGAGATACAAGGGAAAGAGGCTCTTAGAGGTGGGAGCGAAAGAAATTCTTTCTAGAACAAGAGAAAGAACTCTCACCCTGAATAACCATTCTTTCTGAGATTTTCATTATGAATTTCCCAACATTGATCTCAAGTAAGGGATTTTCTACACTAGTCAAGTCATGTCATGTTGTTAACAAATGTTGAGAAACAAGCACATATGCAGTTTTATGTTTGTGTACAGAATAAAAAGACACAGAAACTATGTTCCAACTCAAGGGATTTTCATACTTAAAAAGAGGGAGAAAAGAATTACATATATCAACCAACATGAAAAATAAAAAAAAAGAATGTATAAAATGAAGTGCAACGTAATCTATGCTGTAGGGTTTCAAAAAAAAGCTAAAAACAAATCACTCTGGGTTGAAGTATAAACAGGGAAGATTCCACAGAAGTCGGAACAGTGATGCTGCCCATGTCACAGGGATTCTGGCGGCCAAAAGCACACTTTATGAAGTTCTCTGAGCATCTTTGTTTCCATGTCGCCCCCTCCTTCTGTCTCATGCAATTCTACCTACCCTTTCTTGCCCCTCCTTCCCTCAGCTAGACCAATAGCAGAAACTTCCAGGAAACTAATACAGTTTCACTTCATGCCCTGTAACAAACTGGATTCTTTCTCTGCAGGACCCGCTTGCCAAAGGAACCGGTAAAGAGGAATTCTATGATTGAGGATGGGTGGGGAGAGAAAGGAGCGGTATTTTTAAATGGCTGCCATGTGGCAGGTACGGTGTGAGGCTGTAGGAGACCTGGCAGTAGTAAGGAATGTGTTGGGTGAGGTTATTGTGACCAAGATTTGGGTTACAGACCCTTCCGGTGAGCTTATGGGCAAGGGGAAAGGGGAGAGAGTTAACTACTTGGTTTGGGGCACTTTAAACACATTCCCTTATATAAGTCTCAGCTTTCCTTTTTTTCACATGGGGGAAACAGAGGTTAAAGGAGGCAAAATAAATTATTTATGAATGGGTAGGCAGAGATTTGAAGCTGGGTCTGCAGATCCCACAACTGATTATCTTTTCCTGCCATCATCCTTCCATTGAAGGAACCCGAGCTTACATGTTAGAGTCAATCCTGGACTAACTACCATAAGGAAAGGAGAACAATCTCATTAATATTCTCCTTATTTTTATCTTTTACTTTTTAAATTTCTACTGCAGAAGGGATTACCCTAGATCTGAGATGGAGACCTTCTCTCTGCTGCTACTCAGCCTGGGTTTGGTTCTTGCAGGAGCTTCAGAAAGCATAATGGAGATAATTAAAGAAGAAATTTCAGGGGGAGAGATGCAATATGAGTTGGCAAACAGTGACCAAGTAAAACCAACTTTTGAGGTATTAATGAACTTGACTCTGTTATATAAAAATACAAGCCTCGGTATGCCCAAGGATATACTGTCTTCCTCATTATTGACCTTCAGAAGATTACATAATAGCTTCACTAAAGGAAACAGTCCAGGTAATGATAAAGAGTATTGCGATGACTTGGTGGTCTGGAGAAAAGTTTCAGAAGCTAATGAGTCATGCAAATTAAGCTATAACTTCATCCATGGTTCCATGGAAGTGATTCACGGAGCCCCCAAAGCCTCCAGCTGCAAGTATGGACAGAATCTTGGCATCAGCTGCTCTAGGAGCCCAGACCTGGACACCACTATGTGCCAACTCACTATGGGCAAACAATTCCCCAGTTGCCAATATGACAGTGATACCTCATTGAAGAAAGTATTGGCAGTGCTGACAGGTCATTCTCTGATGAGCTGGTTAGTTAGTGGCTCTAAGCTGTAAATCCTATGGGGCTTTGAGACCAGAGTCTATCTAAAAGACATACTTATTCTCATTGTTATTTATTTCCTTCTATTATCTGTAGCTACCCTTTCAGCATTGTAGTAAACTCTTGATTATCTATACTAACTGGAGGAATGAAAAAATGCAAAATTGTGGAGAATTCGATTAAAATTTATAACTGATCCTGGAGTACAGATACTCTCTTTTTCTCTCGTGCACACGCACACGCACACACACACACACACACACACACACACACTCACTCACTCACTCTGAACTAAACTGAATCCTAGCTCCGCTACAAAGGCAACAAGTAGAGTCCACCCAAGCTGACAAAATTGAGGAGAAAAGGCCCAAAACCAATATTGGTAATTGAAAGTTAATTGTACTGCCACTGAGACGATTCAGAGAAATAGTGAATGAGCCTTGGGGATACTATTATCACTGTTTCTTTTCAAATAAGTGTGTGCATTGGTGCACACAAATGTGAGCACCCAGCCATGTAACCAGGTGTCTGCCGATCCTCCAGAAGATGCCAGAGGAAAAAGATGCTTTTTGCTTAGCTGTTGCCCTCAATCAGCAGCTCCGGCCCTATGCAACCCCCATTCCTCCAACCTCTATATCCCAGGCTGCTACAGATGGAGCAATAAAGCTCTTACTGCCATTTTTACTCAGGATAGTCTTGATTTCCTGAGGGATGGCAAGCCACAAGTAATAGAGCAGGTAGAAAGATGGCAAATAGGACATCTGTGCCAAGTGCGGGGCAAGCTTAGTCTTCAATCTTGTTTATGATGTTGTATTGTATTTTTTTCCACACCAATTATTTATTTATCAATTCTTATGGTTCAACACTCTACACAAAGTATGGGCAATGGTCACCTTCATTAATGTGCGCTGACATTTTCCTCCTCCCTCGTCTTACATCCTCCCTCCATCCCTAGACCACTCTTTTTTAATGTCCCGATTTCAAATAAAGGTTTGTAAACAAATGTTACATCACTGTAACACTTTTCTTACTGTGCATCACTCTTTAGAGTTCAATTTTCTTTTCTTTTTTTTTTTAAGATTTTATTTATTTATTTCACAGAGGGAGAGAGATCACAAGGAGGCAGAGAGGCAGGCAGAGAGAGAGAGGGGGAAGCAGGCTCCCCGCTGAGCAGGGAGCCCAACGCGGGCCTCGATCCCAGGACCCTGAGATCATGACCTGAGCCGAAAGCAGAGGCCTTAACCCACTGAGCCACCCAGGCGCCCTAGATTTCAATTTTCCTAATGTTCACATTTTGTGCAGAATCCTCACTGTATTAAAACTGCAAAACTCTGACAATCAACCAGTACGTGGCATTAAGGGCAGATACTTTTGTATCTTTTAGCTGGGTTTTCCTTGTCAGTATGGTGGTTCCTTAAGTTAACAGTCACTCTGGGGTTGGCCAAACAGGTGTGTAGTTAGCACTCCATTTTCTCTTGGCAGCCAGAGGAGAAGGTGATAGAGGAAAATGCTTGGGGCCCAAAGTTTTCTTCTCTGTAGGGGGAGAATCCGGAGTCCTGGAAGGGAGACATGGTCACTGGATTCCATTCCAAGGATAGGTCTATGTAACAAGGCTGGTGTTACCACTCACTCACCAAACATGGAAGAGGCTCTATCATTAGCAGAGCAGTCCAGTGGGTCTCCTTTTGGTTCAGACTTGGTTCAAATTTGAGTAACTTCTTTCCTACAATAGAGTCCTACTATAGAGTCCAGTTCTAAGTGATGAACATGTCAGCTCCAGAGACAACGACTATTGAAACTCTGGCAGAATTTTTTGGTAATATGTAAGAAAATTCAAATCCAGCCTCATTCAGAATTTAGTACAGATTTCTTCCTTCACCAGGAGAGAAAAGCAAAGACCCAGAGGTACCTCTTTCTAGGCCAGGAACATCCTCTAAAGAGTCTTAATTAAGACCAAAACTCTCCACTTCTCTAAAGGAATCAAGAGCTCCCAGGATCTATCTAATCATTATACTATGAAGTCTGAATATACTATGATGTCAAATATGGGGGTGCCATTGGGAGTCAAGGCTCCTGAGTACTAGCATTTCCCACCCTCAAAGCCTGTCATCCCTTTGACATAATAGGTGTCCTAAGATCATCCATGATGACAATAGGCAAGGGAGTTCAGATTTTAAAGCAGATTTTAAGTGTTCATAATGTCCCTTCTCTGCTCCCAAACCATAGAGGGCTAGAGAGCTTTTTTTTTTCCCCTTATAGATTTACACCTGAATTTCTCAGACTGGCTTTCAAGGATGTTAATGCCCCATTCTCATTTTACCTAGCCTGACCCCAGCACTGTCCAGGCTCTATTGCTTTGAGGCTGCTGTCTTCACAGCCCACAGAACTTGAGTCCTTGTCTTCACTCTGTTGGTGGGCTGGTCCTGATAGACCTGGTCACTTTCTCATTCTGTCCCCTCACTCTGCTCAATCACACAAGCCCACCTGGCTGGGAAGGACCCAACTTGCTAGAAAGTTACCTGAGAGTGGATATGTGTCATCTCCTTGTAGTGGCAAAGAAACATTAGAGAGGATGAAATGAGGGGATAAAGGAGACAGATCTAACCATGAGGCCCATGGGAGGGAGAGTTGGATAGAGAGAAGCCATTGGGAATGTAGTGATAGAGAGGTTTGAGAAAGGGATACTAAGGGGGTTATTTAGCATAGAGAAGTGCCCTTCTGGCTTCTAACCATTTCCTCCGCTTTTCCAACATAAAGTGCACTAAATTCCCTTTAACCAACAATTCTAAAGCGAAACAAGTCCCTGGATCCAAGGACCTGGGGTGGTGCTGAAGTAAGGGGAGCCTTCACAGGTAAGTTCTCATCTGCTTTACTGACTCATTGTGCTCCCCCACCCCAGAGTCATTCCATATGACTAGGATTCAGTTTCCTTATCTACACAATGCAGAGGTTGGATTAGATCTGGGTTCTTAGACCTGGGTATGCGTCAGAATCATTTCAGGTTGCCCACCCCCAACCACCCTCCTTGTTCTCAAGTGGAAGGGGTCCATAGAGGCATGGGGCTTCTAAGCGAGACTTCTCTTCCCAGGCTCTCTGAGCCGATGTGATGCATGCCGCTTTGACATCCCGGTCTTGTGACATTGGACTGGTCTCCTCTGTGATTTTTGTCTTCTTCCCAACAGCTAGCTCCCCAGATGGACATGGGTATGACTCAACTGTAATCATTCAGATGATAATAGCATTCTAGGCATGGGCTGAACAGCAAAAGGGAAGGAAGGCATGTGCCTGAACACCTGTGCGAGGCAGAGTTATCTTGCCAATCTGGACTGCTTAATTTGGGGCTATTATACTAGAGAAAAATAAATATGTATATTTTTATTTATTTTTATTTTTTTTAAAGATTTTATTTATTTATTTGACACAGAGAGAAAGACTACAAGTAGGCAGAGAGGCAGGCAGAGAGACAGGGAGAGGAGGAAGCAGGCTCCCTGCTGAGCAGAGAGCCTGATGCGGGCCTCGATCCCAGGACGCTGAGATCATGACCTGAGCCGAAAGCAGAGGATTTAACCCACTGAGCCACCCAGGCGCCCTATTTTTAAATGCACTGTATTTTGAGATTTTGTTCTGTTAGCCAAGCCCTACCTTTAAAATAGGAGCTATTATTAAATACAAATCCCTGGGCCCCAGTCCAGGAGATTTGGGTTTGATAGCAGAGATAGGACTATAGTGTGTAGGACTTTTACAACTGTTAGGTTTGCTGATGTGGTTCGAAGTTTGAACACCACCAGATTAGATGAACCATCTTTCTAGTTATAAAACATTCTAATTTTAGTCCCAGTGAGAGAAAAAATGTTGCTTCCTATGTATTTAGAGCTTTTGAGGACAGCGCTAGGGCAAAACAAATCAGTTTAACTCAAAGAACATCTACCTCATACACAGTGCCCCAGAAATAGCAAGACAGTATTTTGCTGCCCTGAAACTCCCTAGCCATGGGATACACCTGGGAGCAAACACATCTACATTCTAATGGCGACTCCTGTTTCCCAAGACATGAGAGTAGCCCACAAGTGAGATGAAAGGTCACACACATGAAATGCAGCCTTTTGACGCCAGCAACCAGAGAACTGGCAGGTTGTGGAGAAGATGGCCGTTTTAAATCCCTATACCTTTCTGTTTATTAATATGTTAAACTTTTTCAAGATCACATATGAAAATTATCACAGGGAGGATTCATAGGTAATAACAATAATTAATAACAACAATTGAGCATTTGTGAAGTGCCAGGTGCTGGTCTAAAATGCATATATTACTTTTGTATTCTCAGAACAACCTCCATGAAGTGGGCTATTATCATCTCACTTCAGCGAAGCAGAAACTGAAGCACAAAGACTTTAGGTAATTACAAAGTCACACACACAGAAGCAGTCCCCCCAGGAACAAACAAGGATGGTCTGGTTCCATAGGCCACACTTTTTTAAATCCTGGGAGAAAGCAAACTTGCCTGTAACTACAGAGAAAGATAATGGAGGAATGATCCCCAATAAAAACCTCACCTCACAGGACTGGTCTGAGAATTATCGTTACTATTTTCATTATGATTAGATTGGGGCACTGTGTTAAACACAATTGAAGAAAAGCATTTGCAATATATATATATATATATATATATATATATATATATATATATATCTGACAAAGGGCTGATGTCTTTCATATATAAAGAGAGCTGTCTGTTTAATAAGATAAAGATGAATACACCTACAGAAAAATAAGCCAGGAACACAGACAGAAAATTAACAAGAGGAGAAATAATAATTATTAAACACTTACAGATTCCCCCTTTCTATTAAAGGTAATATAAATAAAAACAATGTGATATTTTTTACCTGCCCAATCAGCAGGAATAAGATCTAAAATAATAACATAGTGGTGATATAGGTATAGGAAAGGGGACATTCTTGTGCACTCCTCCTGGGAGAACAAATTAGTACATTTGCTGTCTATCTGGAGAACAATTTGAACTAAGCCCCATTCTAGTTTTCAGGTTCTCTGCATATTTGATTTCTTTACTCTACTGATGACACTTCTCCCTCCTCTCATACATCCTCTAGGTAAGAGACTCAACTCAGTCAATTCTGGCCCTTAAGACTTTGAGTTTGGGATCTCACTGGGGGCCTGAGTAGGCCCTGGGGCCTGTCCTGCATATGGTCAAAGAATGGGGCCTCTGCTGGCAGAGGCTGAGGCATGACAGCTCCAGGCTATGCCGCTTGGTTTGCTCTCCACACTCTCCCCAGCTCAGGCTGTTCTAAGAACATGTTCTCCTTTCTGGGAACATGAGCTGAGCTCTCAGAGCCATCCCATTAAACATCCCTCTTGGCCACTGGAAGCAGGGCCCCTCAGAGGAAGAATCGGGGGGACTAGGGACGTGGGAGCAAGGCTGGAATGGTGGACTCTTGAGAGATGCCCACAGGAAAAGTGACCCCTCATCCTGCTCCCTTTCTGACACATTTCTCCTTCTATCCCTTTCTCATCCACCGTCCATGTTCTCTTCTCTTGCCCTGATTAGGCCCCCAACACACATCTCCTTTTTGTGGCCTCTACTTTCTCTTTTCCTTTAAGGCTTTGCACAACTTGACTTTAGTGTTCTTCCCTGTGGGTCTTGCACGCAGACTCACTGATCAGGCCTCACTTAGAGGCCACTATTCAATCTGTCGTTGTTTCAGTGCCCGTTAATCCAGGCTCCTGGAACACATGCCTCTGAGTCGCCCAGGTGGAAAAGGACAAGAAGAGCATGAATTCTGGACTGCCCTGGGTACACATCAAGCCCTTTTAGTGGGCGCCTCTGCTGTTCTGCTCCCTGGTCTGCTGAACTCCTCCTTGTTTTCCTTTAGAAAACCCTGGAATTGCTCATCTGTCTCTATGAAAATCATACTCATTGTAGCTATTTTAATGAACTGCTTCCTTTTGTGCTTCATGACCAGACAATACAAATGTGGCTATGAACGTTGTTCAATGTGTAGCAAATTATACTGATGTGAATTTGTTATTTTCACAGTTCAAAATTCATCTTTTTTATTATTTTATAATTTTATTTCTCATGTCAGGCAGTCACCCGTCCATAAATTATAAAAGTTGACAGGTGGAGCACCTGGGTGGCTCAGTCAGTTTAGTGTCATACTCTTAGTTTTGGCTCAGGTCATGATCTCAGGGTCATGAGATCGAGCCCTGAGTCAGGCTCCATCCTCTATGCACAGTCTGCTTGGGATTCTCTCCCTCTCCTTCTGCCCCTCCCTCTGCTTATGCACATTCTCTCTCTAAATAAATAAATAAAATCTAAAAAAAAGTTGAAAAGCATCTTTGTGTAGGCTCAGAGTGGTTGAAGAAGCCTTTGGACCTTGTGGAGAGAACTGTAATGAGATTACAGTGACATGGCCTGTTAAAGGGAAAGAGTAGTTAGAGCAGTTAATGAGCAGAAGATGTTTGTTTATAAGCAAGCAATTGAGAAACTTCCATATGCAATGCATTGTACCAGCTACTGTGAGGAAAAAGTATAACTAAATGTATCCCCACTACACAAGGTATTGGATACAGGACAATAGAAGAATATCTTTTTTTTTAATTTTATTTTTATTCTTTGCCCAAGGGGTACAGGTCTGTGAATCATCAGGCTTACATCTTTCACAGCATTCACCAAAGCACAAACCCTCCCCAATGTCCATAACCCATCCACCCTATCCCTACCCTCCCACCCCCCAGTAACCCTCAGTTTGTTTTGTGAGATTAGGAGTCTCTTATGGTTGGTCTCCTTCGCCATCCCATCTTGTTTCATGATTTTTCCCTCTCTACCCCCCACGACCCCCCACCCTGCCCCTCAAGTTCCTCATATCAGAGAGATGATATGATAATTGTCTTTCTCTGATTGACTTATTTCGCTCAGCATAATACCCTCCAGTTCCATCCATGTCATTGCAAAGGGCAAGATTTCGTTTCTTTTGACAGCTGCATAATATTCCATTGTATATATATACCACATCTTCTTTATCCATTCATCTGTTGATGGACATCTAGGTTCTTTCCATAGTTTGGCTATTGTGGACATTGCTGCTATAAACATTCGGGTGCACGTGCCCCTGAGGAACACTACCTTTGTGTCTTTAGGATAAATACCCAGTAGTGCGATTGCTGGGTCGTAGGGTAGCTCCATTTTCAACTTTTTGAGGNATCTTCTTTATCCATTCATCTGTTGATGGACATCTAGGTTCTTTCCATAGTTTGGCTATTGTGGACATTGCTGCTATAAGCATTCGGGTGCACGTGCACTTAGGATCACTACCTTTGTGTCTTTAGGATAAATACCCAGTAGTGCAATTGCTGGGTCGTAGG
>LNAC01000685.1:691878-825785 GCA_002007465.1 Ailurus styani | reverse complement strand
TCTTGGTTTTCCTCCTCTTCTCCCTCTTCCTCCTCCATATTTCACTTCCCAAGTCACTGTCAATCCCCAGGACAAGGAGGAATCTCCAACATGATGGATGTGTGAACCCCCCAGTCATGATTCTGATCATCTGTGAGGGTAGCTACCCTCCTCTGATAGTCAACATTCCTTCTTCACTTCTACTTCCATATTCTCTTCTAAATCATTTAAGATCTCTCCCCTTCAGACTTCTTTTCTCCCTGATTTATAAACAGGGGAAGTCAGAGACTTTCTTCAGGCTGGTTCATTTAAATATTAAAACATTTCAGCAGTGTGCAGCTGCCTTCAAATTTCAGCTTTCATGGCTTGTGCTTTTGCTAAATTAATAGTCAGCACTTCTATAGCATTTGTGATTTTTCAAAGCAGTCCACAAACATTAATTAATACTAATGCTACCCTAAGAGAATGCCGTAACTAGCTAACTGACTGAACTTTATCTCAAATTATTTTTAAATGGTTTTCAACTTGGGAGGGAAGTTGGAGAGAATGTGCAAGAGTGTATAGTGTTTGCTATCATTTGCTGCCTCCTAAAAGTAATGATGCAGCAAATTGAAGTGAATCATCCTCAGAAAGATATTAAGTTTTGATCCACCTGGAATTAATCATCTCTAAGAATTACCTGTTGCCTAAACTGAATCGACCAAAGCAGTGCTTGGAATACACATTTAAAGACAAAAACTGTTCTTAATCTGAGCATTTTTTTTCTCTCAACATTAATTGCAATCCTAAGATTCTAATCATTCTGCTTTCTTTGCTTCTTACCTCTATTTGCAAAACAAAACAAAAACAAAAGCTAAATGGAACAAAAATATCAATGAGTATTTAATACTTAAGCAGCATATAAACTGTTTAGTTCTGGGAGAAGGGAGAAAACAGTAAAAATATCAACCCACTGTTCTTAGAGTAGCCTTCAGTTTGGTCATGAAATCAAGTTACATGTAGAAATGATAAAGGATTACTAGGGTCTACAGTTGGGTCTACAGTGCCAATAGGGGAAAAAGTCCTTGTGGACTGGAGCAGCTGGGTGGGGCTTCAAGGAAACGTTAGATGTGGATTTGGCATTACTACATGGTGTGGTGGGTTTTGAACCACCACGATTATCGAGGGAGCCACTGCAACTTCTTGAACAGGAGGTAGAAAGGTGGAAGAACAGTTCTAGGCTGAGAGTCCTAAGCAGAATGTCCTGGAGATTGGATAGATGGGACATCAGCTCGAGGACTCGGTGGAAGGGAAGCTAGAGTGGAACGGTTGAAGAATAGAGTGTGATTAGAAGGTGCATATTGGACTCAGATGAACGTGGGTTCAAATCTTAGTTCTTTGTAGCTGAGTAACCTTGATAAAACTCTCTCTTGAGCTTTCATTTTCTCATCTATAACAGGGATGTGAGATTTAAATGAAGTAGTATGTGAAAAGCACTGTATTTGACCCCAGATAAAAGTATGATAGAAACTTCTTATTAAATGATAGATACCATTTTTGTCTCCTGGTCATCGGATGAATGATTTTTCCATTTGTACCTTAGGCCTGCATTCTCTTTATTTTTTAAATTTTTTTCAAAGGTTTTATTTATTTATTTGACACAGAGAGAGAGATCACAAGTAGGCAGAGAGACAGGCAGAGAAAGAGGAGGAAACAGGTTCCCCGCTGAGTGGGGAGCCTGACACGGGGCTTGAACCCAGGACCCTGAGATCATGACCTGAGCAGAAGGCAGAGGCTTTAACCCACTGAGCCACCCAGGCTCTCCTATTTTTTAAATTTTTAAAAAAGGATTTTGAGAGAAAAGAGCACGAGTGGGGGGAGGGCAGAGGGAAAGGGAATAACAGACTCCTTGCCAAGTGGGGAACTGACACGGGGCTTGATCTTAGGACCCTGAGAATTAGACCTGAGCTGAAGTCAGATGCTTAATCATGTGAGCCACCCAGGTGCTCCTTTATTTATTTTCAAGATTTAGAGTAGTGACAGTGGTGAGGGGGGAGGCAGAGGAAGAGCATCCTCAAGCAGACTCCTTGCGGAGCACAGAGCCCAGTGTGGGGCTTGATCCCAGAACCCTGAGATCATGACCTGAGCTGAAACCAAGAGCTGGATGCTTAGCCGAGTGAGCCATCCAGGGGCTCCAGGTGTGCTTTCTCTTTAATGATGAAACTGAAAATCTTCAGGCTTGGATTTCTGTGTCTTGGAGTACGTCAGACTACTCTAAGTGACTATACTGCTAGAACAAAAAATACTTGAGTATTTAAAAAGAACTTGTTCAAATTTATTGCCAAGGTAGCAAGAAAGCAGTCTTTGAAAGTTAAAAACGTAGTAAAGGTAAGAATCAGGGTGGGGAAGGTGGTGGGAGTTTTGCAGAAAACATCTTTTGAGCCAATATGATGTGAAGTCTGGGTTTTCACGGCCTCCTGGGTATGCAAGAGTTAGGAGATAAAGTTGCAGTCAGTGGGCAGTGTATAAGGAGGTTCCTCTTTGTTCTTAAAATTGACCACAAAGGACTGTCTCTATGCCGTAAAGGTAAAACACGCCCACTCCTGCTTCCAAATGGGGCTGCAAGGAAATTTGTCCCTCTTGTACCTGGTTGTGGGTAGAAGGGAAAGAAGTTGTCTTTGAGAATTCATAACCCACATGTGACTTTGTATCTTGAATTAATATGACTCATGTGCTCCAAAAAAACCCGTCTGGCTGAGAATTTCTTATAAAGTGTGGTGATGCCTATAGGTGCCTGGCAGAAAAAAACTCCACAAATCCAGTTCCCCTCCCTAGAGTAGCTCTTTTCAAATTCTAACGTACTTGGGGTTATGATTAAAATGCAGATTTTGATGCAGCAGGCCTGGGGCTTGGCTCTGTATGTGACTTAAGCTCTCAGGTGAAGCAGATGCTGGTGGTCCATGGAACACACTTTGAGTAAACTAAGAAACTCACCTTCAAATCTAGGTCTCAGAAAAGGTCCACAGAAGATCTCTCAAGTACATGAAATCACAATCCGTAACTTTGAAACACAGCGCAGAAGACAACACGATCAAGAAAACTAGACAAGAAAGATTTCGGATATTAGAGTTTTCCAACTCAGAATATAAAATGGATATTTAATGCATTTCAGTTTGTATATGAGATTGAAAATATGAGCAAGGAGAAATAGTTATGTAAATACCTGATAATGTTTAGTGAAATGGAATATTTTTAGATGTGAAAAACATACGTATGTGATTATAGTTTTATAAGTTAATGGATGAGTTCAATAGCAAATCTGGCAGAAGAGAAAATTATTTTTAACTGCAATGTAGATTTAAAGGATATATTTAGGATGAAGCATAGAATACGGAGAAGAGGAAATATTTGAAGACATATTACCAGAGACTTTTCTAGAACTAAAATAACATCTTTAGGTTCAGGATGCTCAACAATTTTGAAACAGAATAATATAAATCCATGCTAAAGGAAAGATTTTCAAAGTTTAGTGAATAAGACCAATTACACCACCCCCTCCCAAGAAAAAGACATTTTGTTTATTTTTAAAGATGTTATTTATTTGACACACAGGGAGAGAGCAAGCACAAGCAGGGGGAGTGGCAGGCAGGTGAGAAGCAGGCTAGGACCCTGGGACCATGACCTGAGCTCAAGGCAGCTGCCTAATCTCCTGAGCCACCTAGGCGCCCTGAAAAGGACATTTTAACTGCCAACTTCCCAGCAATAACAATAGAAGTCAGACGATAGTAAAACTATACTTTCAGTGATATGTGAGAAGATAATAGTTGGTTTAGAATTTTCTCTCCCCCTCTCCCCAAAATCCCAAGACTATTTTTCATAATGAAACAAAATAGAACTTTTTCAATATGAAAATGTAATTTGTCACCATTAGAGTCTCACTAAAGTAATTCTAGATGATGTATTTCAGACAGAAGGAAAACTTTCTGAGAGAAATTTCGTGAAACAAGGAGGAATAATTAGCAAAATGTCTTTTTTTTAAAAGACCTAATACATGATAAAAAAGAGGGAGCTGATAATTGGATTTATAAGTGTTTAATGTCCTTTTATTATCCAAAGATGTGCAGAAATTCTGGTAAACTTGAGTTTGGGAAGTTCTCCTTTTCAGTTTCTGGGGAAACCAACAGAAGGAGAGAGGCAGAAAATAGAATTTCTAAGCTAGTGGAAACAAAATGAAAAAAATCAATCTAAAGATGAAATAACATAGGAAAGGTAGCCTATATTAAAACATGCAAAAAGAGTAGAAGGAAATCAAAATATAATAGAAGTAGACATAATTGATGAGGGTGGACATATGTTGATTAAATGTTTCAGACAAAGATTGTAGGACATGAGAAAAATTTTTCTAACAATGAGAAACCTCTAGCTGAGTGGTTCCTGCAGTATGATTCCATGGACTAGCAGCATTAGCATCACCTGGGAAATTATTAGGAGAAATATAGATTCTTAAACCCACTCCAGAACTACTGAATCAGGGGCGCCTGGGTGGCTCAGTTGGTTGAGCCACTGCCTTCAGCTCAGGTCATGATCCTGGAGCCCCGCACCAGGATCGAGCCCCGCACCGGGATTCCTGCTCAGCAGGAGGTCTGCTTCTCCTTCTGACCTACCCCCTCTCATGCTTGCTCTCTCTCATTCTCTCTCTCTCTCTCTCTCTCAAATAAATAAATAAAATCTTAAAAAGAAACAAAACAAAACTACTGAGTTGGAATGTCTGGTGATGGGTCCCGAAGACCTGTGCTTTACCAAGCCTTCCAGATGATGCATGCTAAGGTTGGGGAACCTCTGCTCTAGCTTTATGTTCTGTGCGAAAGACCTGTGTAAAACATGAATGGAGGCATATGAAAGGAAGGTAGTAAATAGACCAGTTCCAATTGTGTTCTGTGGAGCGGTTGCAAAAGAGCAATCTAATATATTTATCAGAAATGCAGATTTCAGAGCTCTACCCTACAGCTGGTTATCAGTCTTTGGCCCTAAGAATTGTTCTCTTCGTGTTTAATATGTACCTCAAGGTCTTAGAGCCACTATTTTACTCAAATGAAGGAGAAAATACTTTGATTCCTAGGGTGTGTAAGGGTCTGGGGATAAATGAGAAAAAGAAGAGAACAGTCAGGAATATAATATGGAGCAGGGATGAAGGGAAGTGATTAGTGGACAGTTACAGTTAGTGCAGAATGTAAAAGCATTTAATGAATGGTGATACCTAATATTCCATGTGAGTTTTTCATGGGTACAAGAAAACCCCAAAATTTATCATTCTAAATCCTAAATGAAATCAGCTACACAGAGATGTGTATTCTGGGTGCTTTTGTTATGATTGTTTCTTGAAAGTTGATGAGAATGAGTTTCACATGTTAGGCATGGACATGTTAGGCTCGTGGTGGGGAGGTGGTAGTGGAGGGATGTACATAGGTTAATGGGTGCTAAATATATAGGATGATTTTTTTTTCATTTTCTTGATTATTTTCTTACTAACTTATAATGTATTACTCATTTCAGGGGTACAGTTCTACGATTCATCAGTCTTACACAATTCACAGCACTCACCATACCACATACCCTCTCCATGTCCATCACCCAGCCACCCCATCCCTCCCACCACCCTAGGATGATGATTTCAACTTACTTTGGCAGATGAGAGCTCAGAGGGAGGATATTAAGAATGCAAGCATCTCTGAACTCCTCAGATGTCTTCAGGGAAGACTTTGATATTCCATTGAAGATAGACTGGAAACATGAGCAAACTTTGCTAGCTCTGAAGAGTTAGGGATACCCCTACCTATGACTCCATAATTCATGTACCAATCCTGGGAATACAAAGCAGGTATTCAGTTCATGCTTGTTGACTGCCTTTACCCAGTCTTGATCTTCATTTCTGAAAAGGAAATGAGATTTTAGATCTAGGGGTGTGAATTTTCTGGCAGCAGTGAGAATGATGCTCACTTTCTATGGATAACCAAGTTTGAGAAGCTGGTCATACCCTTAGAATGAATACTTTCTCTCCTATTACCAAGGCAGTGTTTCCAGCAATTATCTCAGAACCAACTCAGTCTTTACTGTTATCTATCTTTAGGTTATTCAAGGATTCAAACACAAAGCAAGACTTATACTTTGTCCTAAATCTGTCAGTGTCAAGTGTTAAGCAATACAAAGTACCAGATAAACAACTTAGAGTAATAACTTGGATTTAAGATGCTGTTGGAAAAAGTTATGTATTCAGGACGTATTCAGCCCATTCACTGAATACCCCCACTCCCCACCTTGTGGAAGGAGAATGAAGTCAGTTTTTCTTTTTCCTTCCTGGGATCTACCTTGCAGACTGAAATATGCAAGTAAGATAGAATTTGAATTTCATATTTCATATTTCTTACTTGAAGGATTTCAAACCCTTGGCAAAAGCTGTATATTATGTGGTTTCATAGGAGAGGAAAATATAAATTATACAAGTATCAGCTGTGGTTTAATATTTAGGGTGAACTTATATCCAATGTTGACCTTTTAGGATAGAGCATATTTTACTGAGAAACCATTGAGACCCAGAAGTTCTACTTTACTATAGCCTCAAACTTGAATAAATAATAATCAGGAAAATTCAGGAGAAATGGACAGATGTGACTTGGTGCTTAGTTTAGTTTAGTTAGATGTTATCTGAGGTCTTCCAGATCTTAAAAATGTAGGAAACAAAAAGTACAACACACAATTTCATATTCTCAGCCATTCCATATCTTGTGAAATCTCAAAGTTCATCCCACAATTTCTAGGAGTACTAACAAGATTACATTGTCTTTGGTTTTTGAGCTTCTGTTTTCATCTTCATTTATACTTCATTCCATGTCGACCCCAAAATACAGTCTCTTGATTTCCACAAGACACTATAATCAAAAAGAAAACCATAAAAAAATCTCACACAAAGCATGTAAATAGTTTTACTCATGATGTGGGATCCTTGGAGACGTTACACTTCACACTGTGCATCATGAAAAATCTGGATCATTAACATAACCTTTATTGGCTTTTCTCTCTTCCTGTCTCACTGCAAACACCACGTGCTTCCTGGGATTACCTCTTGAAGAGCCTGCTCACCCCAGATTCTGTCAACGGGTTCTGCTTTTTGGAGAAATCCAGTTTAAAACAATATCCTATCTCATAAGTAGGTATTATAGATCAGGTAGTTGTGAGACAATGAGGTAATTTATGTGAAATACACGAACTGTGTCTGGCACTTAGTAAGCCCTCAGTGAAATATTTGAAATTCATAGAACCCTAAAGTGATTCACTTCCTTCACTTTCCCTTCTGTGAACTCCCATTCGGGATTCAAACTTGGAGAAGGGAATGTGATTGGATTAGAGTGTGTCTCTTGTCCTGTTGTCAGGGTTATGATCTGTGACTGATAGTAAGGATGACAGGGGGTAGGAACAGATTAAGTGTCATAAGGAAGGGTCAGCTGGGAAGACAAATGACCTCCCCACTGGAGTTCTAAGCCCTGTTTTATGTTTGAGGGAATGAAGGCTCGGAAGATTCTGGAATTTGCCAAAGTCACACAGTCAGCCATGTGGATCACACCTTATATTCAACTCCTTTGAATCTAGACCCAGTATTCATTTTTCCACAGTGTTAGTGCCAAATCATAATAGCACTTTTTTCCCCCCACCAACTGCACATATGACCCTGAAAATGTATTTTATGTACCTATCCCTAAATTACCAGAATTAGTGAAATTGTTTCTTATTTGTGCTATTTTGCTTCAGATAAGCTGGAGAGAAAATAAGCTATTGATTTTTCCAAATCTTTTGCAAGTTATTGGTAAAAAATAGTAATAGGTTTTCCAAGTGGGCTTTAAAATCTTGACAATTGAATATTATTACAGTGGTACCACTGAAGAATTCCTTTGAGCATGGAGAGTGGATGTTAAAAGGTTACTAAAATCTATGTCAAGGCAGATTGACTAGAATAAAGAAGGAAAACTGAATTGTGGGGACAAAGAAAGCTAATACAACCTTATAATGAGACGTGTTTAAATTCCAGCTAGAGGAAGAAAAATCTGGCATGTAGTGACCATAGTCCACTTTTTTATTATTTTTGTATGGGAAGCTGTGGTCTACTTAAGACAAATAGTCCCAATGAACCGTGGGAATTAGACTAGTAGGGCCCGTCATAACCCTAAGGCATAGTATGACCATTACGTGCTGTAGAAAAAGACTTGGGTCTCTATAAATCATACCAAATATCCCTATTCTTGATTGAACCACCAGCCAAGGGGTTATCTTTGAGCTCAAAAGATAGCATTGGTGATATGTAAGAGGACCTTAGCCTATTCAGGGAACAGGCACTAGATATAAATCTAAACATAGTCCCTGAGAAATAATCCAACTTTCAGCACATAAAACTTTGTGGATTCCAAGAACAAATGTCACCAGTGAGGTGAAATTATGGATTTCTATAGCTTGGTTCAGTGTAGGAAAGTTTTTTAAAATAAACTATGGGGCTGTGACCCCTTTGCACATCCTACCCACAATAAATTCACCTTATAAATTCCCCAAACAACTACTACTAAACCTCTCAAAGTGACCTTCTTTTGTAATCAGATACTATTATTTTAGGACCTATTATACAGAACAATTTTCTGTGTTTTTGCAATAAAGAAAATTATTTTGACCTTTGTACACCTGTTTGTTTAAAAAAAACAACCAACAAATGATTCTAGCTATAAACCAGGCTTTGGGCAAACTTCTTGTTCTTATTTTGTACTGCATTGGCAACAAATACTGTTTTGATCTGTGTTGAATCTGGGCAGTCATAATTTTTGTGTATTTAGTTAGATTTCACATAATGTATGCATTTCTGATGCAAAGGATAGCTAAATACATCTGCCTGCCTTTTGTGATGAGGAAGAAAACTACAGAAACAGTGCAGTAACATCTTAATTGACTCAATTAATGTGGTCATGGAGAGGTTTATGTTTAGATTTGTGGCTAAAGAGAAGTCAGTCAGGAATTCCATTTTTTCCCCATTTTTTTAAAATTAAAAACCAAATCTATTAAGTACACTGTGATGATACACTAGAACCTTTCCTTTTAACATAGAGCAGGATTGTTGGGTTAAAGCTTATGGGTTTGAGTTTAATTTATACTTACCTACAATTGTGCCTTAGCAGATTTTGAAAAATTTTAGTATATAGCTCACATTTACATAGTATTTGTATGTTCCAGTTACTTTTCTTAGTTCTGTATGGGTATCTAAATGATTATGTGTGTATGTATAAATACAGTTAAGTCTTAATACGACCCGGGGAAGCCAGGTACTGTTTGTAACATCCCCACTTTACAGATAGGGAAGTAAGTACTGAGAAGCCGAGTAACTTGCTTAAGACCACACTGTATGGAAGAACCAGGGTGGGAATCCCAGCACTTTGGCCCCAGAGCCTATTCTCTTAACCACCATACTATATTGCCCTGAAGTCAAGTTGGTCCATTTTTGACAATAATTGAGGTGCTGTGGCTTAGTGGTGTGGGACAAAGCAGGCATAGGTTAAATCCCCATTTCTTCTGTAATCAGCTTCATGACCTTGGGCAAGTCTCTTTGGGCCTGGGATTATATTTTTTTACCATCGAATTAAAGGGATTAATCTAGACTTGAGCATCCATTATGGTCACCATTGGCCTTATTTGGCTAATAAGCACCTGAAAAAATTGACATTGTGTTAAGTATAAGATACCAGTGGGTTTCAGGCCTTAGTATAAAAAAAAATTTTAAATGTCTAGGTTTTTTTTAATGTCTAGTGTTTTTTATACTGGTTGTGTAGTGAAGTGATATAGAATGAAATAACTTTATTAAAATTAATTTCACCTGTTTGTGTGTGACTACAAGAAATATTAAAATTCCTTATGTGATTTAACTTTGTGATCCACATGTATTTCTGTTGGATTGTGGAGGTTGTACCAAAAGTTGTTTGTCTACATGCCCATTGATATTTCCAAGTGAAATTCCATCATAGGCATAGACAGAGAGATACAATTCCAGAAACATCTTTTATATCAAGATTTTCTCACTTTCTCAAGAAAATTTTAGAATACAAGTGCAGGACATTGACATAAAAATAACCCAGGTCAGGCACCTGGGTGACTCAGTGAGTTAAGCCTCTGCCTTCAGCTCAGGTCATGATCTCAGGGTCCTGGGATTGAGTCCCACATTGGGCTCTCTGCTCAGCAGGGAGCCTGCTTCTCCCCTCCCCCTCTGCCTGCCTCTCTGCCTACTTGTGATCTCATTCTCTGTCAAATAAATAAATAAAACCTAAAAAAAAAAATCCAGGTCTATTCCAAGTCATTAAAGTTACTTGTAAATGTTGCTGTTTGTTATTAAGAACAAATTATTTGGTCACGCTTCAAACTGAGGTGTTATTCTGGTGTTAAGATGTCACAAGTGTCCTAGATATTTCAGTAATCCTTCTAGTTCTGAGATTCTGCAGTTCCATTCTTATAGAAACCTAGCCATGGACTGTCTGTCTATAAGATGAAAACGGAGAAATAAAGATGCAACGATAGAATGCACAACATATTTATAAGTTGGAGAATGTCAAGAGTACTGTCATTTTTCTCATTCTCAAATAGCTAATGATCTTGGGAGGCTGCCAGTAGTGGATTCCCTGAAGGAAAGAAAATTCAAGGTGCTGGGACTAAATGGCCCAACCTGGCTAGAGCACAGACTTAGTATTCCAGTTCTGCCACTGTTTGATCGATTTCACAAACAGCTCTGTTTCCACCTGCACCAAGGTGTGGCAAGAACAGCTGTCCTCCCCGTTTCCACCGTCAGTGCTTGTTAGAGGTGAGCTACCTCTTGCAGGTGTCCCAGCAAGCCCTGGGGATGATCTGATAGTTTGCTTTTGCCCCTGCATCATACAAGTTAGGTGATAGGATCAGTTTTGGGTTAAAAGTTAATTACTTTTCGGGTAAAAAGGTAATTTATTACCTTAAAGATGTTGTGGGGTGATTCATGGAATGTAGAAGGTGTCATCAGTCAGAAGTAGGACACTAATAAAAAGACAATTATATTTTCTTTAAGATTGTGAATTATTAAATCCATTTGGTATTCTACAAATCTATCACAGGTAAAAGATTTATTTAGTAAGTGGAAGTCGAAGTGAAAGAGAATAAAAACCATTCGAAAAAATTCTTCTTTCCCTTATACGTTCCCTCTCATCTTGCAGGTCATAATACAAAGCCATAGTAAGGCTGTTGGATCATCCAAGCTTTCTGTCCTCAAGGGATTAATAGAGTAATAGAGTGGTTCTCAAAGTGTGGTCCCTGGACAAGCATCGCTAGCATCACCTGGGAACTTAGAAATGCACATTCTTGGGCTTCAGCCCAGATTTACCGAAACAAACCCTGGAGGTGAAGCCCAGCAGTTGATGGTTTAACAAGCCCTCCAGGGGATTCTCACACAATTTAAAGAACCTGTGCTGTGCAGACACAGCTTGGAACTGACTTGATTCCCTTGACCACTGGTGCAGTCAGTTGTGAGGATCTGTGAGCAGCTAACAGCCCACAGCTGCAACCTCCAAACAACTGTCCTTGGTTGAAGGCATGTCTGCCTTGTTCAGACATGGAGACCCTCAGAAATATGCCACAGTGTCTACTCTGGAGCCTACCCAACATCTGCCTGATACAGGCATATAAAACCCCAGCCTCTTTCCTTCAAGGCAGTCCAACTCTATCGTGTGATATGCTCCAGAGCTCTTCTGCGAGATCATGCCATAGATTTTACTATATCCTCGCTCTTCTCCTTGCCATTCTTGGTCCTGCTCCCCCACTTCCTTACAAATGTCCTCAGATAGGACATGCATCTGAATTCTTGTCTCAAGCTCTGCTTCCAGGGCATCTGCTCACCTTCAATCACAGGTCAGTAAACCGTGGCCTACAGTCCAGTCACCAGTTTGTATAAATCAAGTTTTAGTGGAAAATATCTATACCTGTCCATTTACACATTGCTTGTGGTTGCTTTTGCACTACAATAGCAGAACTAAATAGTTGTGACAGAGACATGTGTTATAAATGGAGGTGTGCTGGAGTCAGTTGTAGAATTGTGTTTCTTTCCAGCTCTACGCGTGACATCATGTTGGTAGCTTGAAATCGGCCGTGATAGGAATATTTCCACTACAGGAATTGGCAAATTCTGTAAGTCAGATATTTCCCCCCACCCCCCTGGAGTTCCAGGTGTTAAGTATTTACCAGCACATTGCTGGTTAGAAGCCAGATGCCTTATGCCCTTTAGAATGGTACAAAAAAATCAAGACTTTAATGGAAAATAAAGAATTAAATCTTGAAAGTGTATGTGAAAGTACTTTTCTCTCTCTCTCTCTTTTTTTTTAACAGAAAGTCTTTTTCTTGTGGGCACACATGATCTTTGGGGTCTGTCTCCATGCTCTGTTTTCGTTTTTTATACTCTGTACTATTTACTAAATTTTCTCTGCAATGGGGCACTCCCTCAACTTAATTGGGTTGCTTTGTCTTTGTCTTGTGGTCAACCACAGCTTTCCTAACAGATTCTCTTGGGCATAACTTTGGTCTCAGCACTTCAAGAATTGATATAAGTCTAAAATTTTGTTACCCCTAATTACTCCTATTCTCAAAAGTCTCTTATGGTCTACTAGGAGTGGCTGAAGGGCTCTAGCTGGTTAGCACCTTGGACTTGAGGGTGTTAGTTTTCTATTCTTCTAAAATAGAGAAGAATGGGGTTCACAGCTGTTTATTTTGGGGGAATGTGGTATCCAGCCTGCAAGATGACCCCTAGTGGTCCTGATTTTCTATTTATGCTCTGTGTATTTCCTTCTTGTGTGAATCAAGATGACCAGTGTAACCAGTGAGGTATTGCAGAAATGGCAGTGCGTGACTTCCAAGGATTTGTCATAAGAGGTATCGTAGCTTCTCCCTTGCTCCCTTGGATCATTCATTCATTAGGGAATACAGCTACCATGTTGTGAGGACACAAACAGGCCATCAGAGAAAACTGAGACCTCTCACCAACAGCTAGCACCTTAAAAGTGAATCCTTTAGCCCCAGTCAAGCCTTCAAATGACTACAGCCTAACCCAGCTAAGTTATTCTTGAATTCCTGATCCACAGTAACCATGTGAGATAATAAATACTTGTGTTAAGTTGCCAAGTTTTAGGGTTATTCGTGATGTAGCAATAAATAACTAATAATATGACAGGTTTATCCCCTTCAGTGGTGGTTCATGAGCAATCAGAATTTGAAATTATCATCTGTATTTGAAAGCTAGTACATCCCAACAGTCTTTGGGGGACAGATAATTTCTACTCTCGTATACTTGCATAACTGAAAGTATTTTTGACTCACTAGCCAAGGAAAGTCATATTAACTTGTGAGTTCTGATACGTGTTACTGTTTCACTGCCAAACAGAGCTCATTAATGTGGCAACCTACCACTCCAGGTCAGACAGAGCAATTTTGCTTAATGATTCTGGCTTGTGTTGATTTTATTTAATTATGATATATTCTCTTTGAAGCTGAATCATCTGGAAATGGTTTTCCTATCACTGGAGTCATGACAGACATTTATGCCAGCTAAAATGGCCCATGAGTTGGTAATGGTATTGTAAGCCCTTTGCCCCCAAGTCTACCTCTTCAAATCTGGCCTCGATCATAAATTGTACTGTTTTTCTGAGAAGGCAATGGGTGTATTAAAAACCCAGTGTGAACTGAGGGTTACTGGGGGGTGGGAGGGTAGGGATAGGGTGGATGGGTTATGGACATTGGGGAGGGTTTGTGCTTTGGTGAATGCTGTGAAAGATGTAAGCCTGATGATTCACAGACCTGTACCCCTTGGGCAAATAATAAAAATAAAATTAAAAAAAAAAACCCAGTGTGTTTGGGCTTTCACCTGAATTACTGAGCACACAATTTACTTTCTATCTTTGCTGAGTTGCCAGTGAAGTTACAACTAATTTTTTTTTTCCTGGTTACTGTGTTCTGTACATTTTTCTCATCCTAATTTGACTCTCATCCTTAAATGGAAGTTTAACTTTGCATCTTTTTTTTTTCTTTCAAAAACTAAAAGAGAATGGGGTGCCTCAGCTCAGATCATGATCCCAGGATCCTGGGATTGAGCCCCATGTCAGGTTCTCTGCTCAGCGGGGAGTCTGCTTCTGTCTGGCACTCTGCCTGCTTGGGTGTGTGTGCTCTCTCCCCTTCTCTCTCTTTGTCAAATAAAATCGTAAAAAGCAAAACAAACAAACAAACAAACAAAAAGACCAAAAAACCTAAAAGAGAAAGGCACTGAAGTGTTTAATGCATAAAAATTATTAACCATTTTTGATTTCCCATTCTGTTTGGAAAGCTTATTAGTTTTTGCTTCATAGGTGTCAGCTTTTATCCATGGTGTAGAGTCATCTGGGCTAGGATGCAATTTTCATGTATGATTATAGTCATGAAAATGTCTCTGATCACATATGATCCCTGCATGAAAAAAAAATTCTTAGAGCAACACCGTCAATTTAGCACTTGTCCTGAAATTTTAGTGCACTAACGGTTTCTGTTTCCTGGGCAGAGGTTCTATCTGGCAAAAGGTGGCAGGAAAATCTCTTTGCCATCTCCTTTTTTGTGTTCATCTCCAGTCCTCTTTTGTCCCCTCCCTCCTTCCTTCTTCAGGGTCCCTTCTTCCATATTGCCCCCACACCTCTTGCTCAGGCCTCATCTGAACCCTTGCTCCATGCTTTTTAATCAAATACCTCCTGCCTTAGCACTGTGGTTTGCAAATGCTTTTTATAATGAGGTCCTAACAAAGTCTTATGTGCTCCTTTAATAGATAAAAGGAGTGTTGTCTTACATACTTATTTGCAATTTCCAATTCATTAGATTTACTTATTAATTGCAACCAGGAGATGTTGGCTGAACACTGATACAAAATCAGAGCTTGCTAGTGGCGTTTGGAGTCTTACACTAGACTTATCATGTAGTTTCTCTCATTTTCTAAATATTTTTTGCATATAGAGTTAAAAAAAGATCCTGACTCAAATAGGTTGGGCAAATGGTAACAGGTTGGTTAACAATTCATCTTGAAATATCAAAATGCACTTCAAACAAACATATCCACAAATTTGAAAATGGCATAAAATAACATTTTGTTTCAGAATAGAACTATTTTAAATATCTAATGATCTAATTATTTTAAATATAAAATGTTCATTTTAGCATTCATTTTAGAGCAATGGAAAATGCCTTTCAGATAATAACCTAAGATATTCAGCAATCTCACTTAAAAAAATTCAGTGCTCATCTCTTCAGCAGTGCACTTGGAATTTCAGAAAAATGCTTTTTTCTGACATCCTATGAAATGTTCCCTATACCAGATGATTTTCTTTAATGCCAGGTAGAGCTCATTCAGCTTAGGAAAAAGAAAAATCCAGCAAAGCATGCAAGGTGGGGCAGCCATGTTAACTGGAGGTGCAGTTAGTTAATGGAGTCTCTTTATGCTTCAGGAATCCTTGACCCCATCCAACTGATTCCTGTTAATGTGGAGTCAAGTGCAGTGGTCGACTTCAAAGGAATGGTCTTCATTTTGCTCTTAAGTGTCCTTCCACTGGGGTAGCCAGTATCCAGCTCCAGGTCAAAGAAAAATCAATAAAATGGGGGCCCCTGGGATTCATCCTCTTCTCCTTCCCACAGCTTCCTTGTTCCTATCCTCTCACCTGGCCTGGCTCCTCCTCTCATCTATATCCATTCAGCCTCCTTGACCATGTGAGGCTCCACTTCATTTGACTTATTGTATACAGTAGGTCATCCAGGTAAACTCACTACAAGAAGCAGAGGGCCCATGTGCACATGCAAGATGATGACTTCTTAGGCTCTATTTATCATTCATGGATAAAGATATACAGGATGTATTATTTCAACAGCAATCATCTTACGAACCCCTCACCTTCAGACTGCCTATAAATGCCTGCAGGTAATGATAAAATTTGGGTATCATCTTTTGTGTTGTTTCAGAGAACTCACCAAAGTCTAACTGGAAGGCCACCTTGTTATAAAAATGACAGTATTGGTGCTATCTATCATCCAACACCTTTGACAGCTGTTGGCATCAAAAGTTAGCACTCCCCTCACATGAATATATTTCAGCAGTGTTTTGACGAGAGTTTCTACTCCTGTCATATTTTGTGCCATTGCCTCTGTACCATCAGCACGGGCAGTCTGACATAGGGGTGCCAAAATAGATGATGGCAAGTTGAAAGCAGACATAAATGTTTAACAGTATATTCCCCACCTGGTTGTCACAAAAACCTGCTTCTCAGAAAGTAAAGCCAAAATGGCTAGAAGGTCAGTTCTCTTTATGTTCATTTGAATTACAGTTGGTCACAAACTCCTTGATGGACTATGCTGGACAAAGGTAAGATGTTCCCTGTTATCAGGCAAAGGTGCTCACAGTGTGTTGTTGCTGTTTGTCCATGCTTTTCTCCTTAACTCCTTTGAAGGATACTATAGCATATTTTATTTAGGATTTTTATATAGTATATTAGTATATTTTAATCTTTGTGTCTAAACTTTGTGTGCATTTTTATTTTTTTATTGTGCTGTTAGTCACCATGCAGTATGCATGCATTTTTAAAATATAAAGCTGTGCAACTTTTATGCTGTAAGAGGGTGGGATCCTTATTTTATACTGTTAGCTTTAAATATGGCCTTGTAACCTGGGAAGGAAGGGCTATAGGAGAAAATATAAAAATTTCACTGCATAAAAGTGAGCACTTGGGTACTTCTTATTGCTTTACAGAAGTGACATCATATACCTAATAAGCATCCTTGTGCTCTGTTGTCTCTGGGAAACTTAGAACTTTCCTTAAAAGATTTTCATTCTGTTACAATGTGATCCCCGTTGGCTAAAAAGCCCATCGTTAATTGCATTAGATGGGCTGTCATTTCCTCTTGTGCCTGCTCAGTCTCTCCATTCTATCGTTAAATTTGTTTTTTTCTTTAATCCGTGATCCATTTCTGGTTTTAAGAATTCTTCTGTCATGTTCACCTGAAAAATTATAAAATTATAAATGACAGACCCAAACACTTGAAATGTGTAAAGGCTAAAGCTCTGACATCATCATGGCGAAATATATTCCGTGTTCACTAACTGTGCTAGGAGTAGACACGGTGCTATGCCACACCTACATTGTGTCCACATAGCATATTCGGAAGGCAGTTTGAGAAACATTGCTTTAGTGCAACTGAGCTCCCTTTAGTTTAAATCACTACTGATGAATGAATGACCAAAAATTCATTAATTTGCTTATTCAAAAAAGGATGCTTGCTAACCCAAATGAAGTTAAAATCTTACTATGGGAAGTATAAATATTTCTAGTAATAATTACCCAGTGAGCTGGCGAAAAAGACAGAGTCCTGGGCCACCCGCCCATTAATTTGGATTCAGCACATTGAGGATTGATGGCAATATTATATACTTTCAAAAGTACCACAGGAGGTTCTGATACAAGTTGTCCATGCATCATACTCTGAAAAATACTCTAGAGTAGTATTTTCTTTTGGAAAGAAAGCCAGGGATGGCCATTTTCCCCAGAGAGCTGTTTGAACGACTTGAATGTCGTTCCTTCCGGTGCCATATGTTCACTTCATGCTTTGCTGTGAAATAGGAAGGTTGGGTTACTATTGCAGAACTCTGTCATTCGGTGTGCCAAGATAGCTGGCAGTGGCCTTTAAAAAAGACAGGTATTGTAAAATCCAGAGAAACTTAGTGAAGTTAGGTAACTTGATCACCACAGTTTTTCCCAGCTATCAATTAACAGTGTTTCCACAAGGAGGGATTCTTCTGCACAGTTGTAATTCCTTTAATCAGAGTAATGACAGTATAAATTTAACATGTCGTTCTGTTTTATTAAGCGTATCTTACCAGCCACCTGTGGTGGTGTTGCTGCACGACACAAGGGAGAGCACCTTGTGGAGACTTTGTCAGGCGTGGGGTGCAACGCTGGTGACTAGACAGCAGCTTGCCGCCCACCCCAGTGCCAGCTACGCTGGGAATCTTGATCCATCTCTCTGTAGCTCGGCTAGGCAGTATCCGGGCAAGACTGCTGCTGGATTCTCCCTCCACCCGCCAGCATTTGGCTATCTTTCTCCCTTTGTCTGAGTTTCTCTGGGAGCAAGCCTCAAAGGGCTTGAGTACATATCATTTAATTGGTTAAGATACAAAAAATACTAGGGGCATGAGGGTGTGAGATTGGATGGAGAAGAAAGTACAGGCTAGAGGCTGTGTTATCAAAGAAGTTAGCACTGTGGGCAAATGGAGCGCCATGGCAAAGTCTAGGAGACTGTAAAATACAAGCCCCAGGGTTAAGCTGTGCAAGGAAGGAGGAGCTTGGTAGATAACCATCAACTTCCTGTAGTACATGGTGGGTAGTGGCAGCTTCTCAGAGCTGATTTGGCTTCTTTTATGCCAGTGGAGCAGGCTCATTGGTCAGAAAAAGTCACCCAAGGGCACCTGGGTGCCTCGGTGGGTTAAAGCCTCTGCTTTCGGCTCAGGTCATGATCCCAGGGTCCTGGGATTGAGGCCCGCATCAGGCTCTCTGCTCTGCAGGGAGCCTGCTTCCTCCTCTCTCTCTGTCTGCCTCTCTGCCTGCTTGTGATCTCTCTGTCAAATAAATAAATAAAATCTTAAAAAAAAAAAAAAGATAAAGTCACCCAAGCCAGAAAATTAAACTCAACCTAAAATCTCACCTCTAAGCATCTCTAAAGGTAAATTCCAGTGTGGTTGAAAGTGGCTTATTGTGAGTAACAAAAGATGAACTGGATTGAGAAGAGTTAGACATTACAAGGGTTATGGGAACTCTGTGCCAGGAAGCAGGAACAAAGGTGAAATATTTCTTACAGTACTGAAATTATGTGTCTGTTAAATTGGTTATGCAGATTAATACCCTCAAATATCTGTGGCATCCCCCTCCATTTTTGTTCCACTACCATCATGTTGTTTTGGGTTCTTCTCTTTCATCTAGGTTATTGTGGTAGCCCTGGTACTTTTACAGCATCTGTTTTTACCCCTCCTGAGTTTTCCTCCGTATTTCTTCCAGTGATATTTTTCTTAGAAAACTACAAAATTCTCCACACGTACAAAGTATAGTTTTAAAAGTACTCATGTACTCATCATTTACTTTAAAAACATACACTAATGGGGACGCCTGGGTAGTTCAGTTGGTTAAGCATCTGCCTTTGGCTCAGGTCATGATCCCAGGGTTCTGGGGACTTGATTCCCAGCAGGGCTCCCTGCTTAGTGGGAAGCCTGCATCCTCCTCCTCCCTCTGCTGCGCTCTCTCAAATACTTAAAAAAATATTTAAAAGAATACACTGATGGATCTGAGTCCCTCTGTAAACTCCAACTCCCTCTCTGCTCATTTACTTGAAACTATTGTCCTGAATTTGGTGTTAGGCACTCCCATGCATTTCTTTATAATTTTCCTACACATAATTGTATTACTAAACCATATGTAGTTTTTTGTATAGTTGAAAATATACAGCATTTATATTCTGAGTATATTTTGCAGGTTTATTATTATTTTTTTCACACAGTATCTTTTGAGATTCTTCTATGTTGAGAAATAGATTTCTGGATCTTTTATTTTCAGTGCTATATAATGTTCCATTCTATTATTATTAGCACCACGCTCTAACCAACTGAGCTAACCGGCCAACTGTAATGTTCCATTCTATTAATGATACAAAATATCCATTCTCAGTAGTCCCTTCTCTTGTTTTGCTATTGCACTTACAGTGACCATCATTGCACGTGTCCCTTTTTGTCTGTGCATGAGAATTTCTCAGGGATGTTCATATAGATGTGAAATCTCTGGATTGAGGGATAAGGATATTTAACTTGACCAATATTGTCAAATTTCTTTCCTAAGTTGTTTCCCATATTTAATGTGCTGTCAATAGAATATGGGAATTTCCACTGTTTCACTTTTTTACCTGCACTAGGTGTTGTCAGATAGTAATGCACAATTTTAATGTTTATTTCCATTGTTTACTAGTGATACAAAGAACCTTTTTGTATTATCAGTTTGAGCTTCTTCGAATTTTTAGTCATATCCTTCATTTTTTTTTTAAAGATTTTATTTATTTATTTGACACAGAGAGAGAGAGATCACAAGTAGGCAGAGAGGCAGGCAGAGAGAGAGGGGGAAGCAGGCTCCCTGCTGAGCAGAGAGCCTGATGCGGGCCTCAATCCCAGGACCCTGGGATCATGACCTCAGCCGAAGGCAGAGGCTTTAACCCACTGAGCCACCCAGGTGCCCATCCTTCATTTTTAAGTAGGTAATTTGTGTTTCTATTATTGACTTATAAAACGTAAATATAGAGGTCGATACATCCACAGGCAAAGTAATGGCCGCCAGATATTTGTCCTACCACCCATAATCTGTGAATATGTTATCTTGCATGGAGTGATTTTGCTGATTAAGGAAAGTCTGTTTCTGAGCTCTGTGTGTGTGTGTGTGTGTGTGTGATGTCCATCTGTTCCTAAACCAGTGTTAGAATATCTTAATTACAATACTTTCCATTTTAATGGAAGTATTAATTAATAAAATTCAATTAAACATTAAATTATTAAAATTATTACTAATTAATTATAAAAATCAATTAATTTAATTAATTAAAAATTTAAATTTAAAAATTACTTTTGAAACTCAGTTTTTTAACTTTAAAAACCTCAGGATGGGGAACTGATCCTGGGTTATCTGCGTGGGATCAGTGTAATCACATGAGTCTTTAAAAGTGTAGGAGAGAGAAGCAGGAGTGGATCAGGGAGATGAGATGGAAGGAGATTCAAAGGCTGCGAGGGACTGAACCCACCATTGTTGTCTTTCAAGTGGAGGAAGAAACATGAGTGGCATCTAGAAGCTGGGAACAGCTCTGAGTTGACAGCTAGTAAGGAAATGACCTCAGTTTGTATGACCGCAGTCATTCAAATACAAGAAACTGAATTCTGTCAATAACCTTATTGAGAAAAGAAACAGATCTCCTCTAGAGCCTCCAGAAAGGCACAGTGCTGCCAACACCTTGATTTTGGCCTGGTGAGACCGGAATCCTACTTCTGACCACAGAACTGGAAGATAACTAATTTATGTTGTTTAAGGCACCAAGTTTGTGGTAATTTGTGATAGCAGCATCAGGAAACTAATGGATACATGCAGAGGGTAGTACTCCTTTGTTGTGTACCTTGCATACATTTCTTCCGGTCTGTGAGGTGTCATTGCACTTTTTAAGTGTCTTTTAATGCACAGAAATTTTTCAATAGAAGGTAAGGTTAGATTCATTACTGCCTTCTCTATTGTTTGCATATTAAAACAAATTCTTCCTATTATATAGAAGTTATAAAGACATTTTCTGCCCTTAACATTGATGTTTGTAATCCAACTGGGAAGTTTTTATATGGTGTGCATTAGACATGCAGTTTATTTCCAATGGATAACAGTTGCCTTGACATCATTTATGGTCTAGTCCATTCTTTCCTAACTAGACTGCACCTCTGTCGTAGATCAGGTTGGCCTGTCTGTGGGTCTGTTTCTGAGAGTGTGTGTGTGTGTGTGTGTGTGTGTGTGTGTGTGTGTGTGTGTGTGTGTGTGTGATATCCCCTTCTGTTCCTAAACCAGTATTAGAATATCTTAATTACAATACTTCCATTTTAATAATTATTTTGTAGGCTGGGACCCCTCCATGTTCTTCAATTATCCTGACTGTTCTTGGTCCTTTACTCTTCTTTATGAATTTTAAAATTAGTTTGCAAGTTCCTTAAAAACGCTATTGGTGTTTTGTTTTGATTGGATTAGATTAAATTTATAGATTAATTTTGGGAGAACTGACATTTTTACCATATTGAATTTTCCTATCCATGAACTTGGTTTATTTTTCAATTACTAAAGTCCTCTTTTATGTCTTTTAATATTATGTATAATGTTATCTGTATTGCATAAGATTTATGAACATTTTATATAATGCTTTTTAAAAAGTATGTTCTCAACTATTAATTGCTATATCTAGAGATGCAATTTTTTATAAAGATTTTGTACCTAGTAATATTCTTATTTTTCTTCCTAGTAATATTCTTGAACTCTTCCATTAACTCTACTAACTTGTGTTGAGTTTATGTTGACAGTTAAAATAATTATAGCATCTATAACAAAATCCTCATTGTTCATTTGCAGTATTTATATTTTGAATTCCCTTTTCTCATTTTAATAGGCTCCCTTTAGGACCTCCTATACAATACTAAACGAAACATTCACAGTGAGTGTCTTCATCTTGTTGCAGAATTTAAAGTAAATGTTCCCATCATTTGCGTATAAGAATATATTTGCTCAATCAGGTTTTAATAAGTTTTTATTTTTTAGATTGTAAGTATTTTTAATGACCATATGATGGTTTTATCAGATGATTTTTTTCTGCATCTGTTGAAAATGATTTTTTAATTGGCTTACATCAAATTACATTAATAAATATGCTTAATGGAAAAGATCTATACATTCCTAGAATAAACCCAGCTTTTCCTAATGTTTTTATATGGGTATACAAATGTCTGTGTATGCAAAAGCAAGATTTACTTCTGTTTTGTTGGGAATTTTTGTGCCTATGGCTGTGTGTGATAGTGGTTTGAAGTTTATTCCTTTGTGTTATAATCTTTAAATTTGTCTATCAAGGTTATATCGACCTTAAAAATAAAGAGGAATGTATGTAAAGAGAATGTATGTAAAGAGAAATGTGGGGGCTGCTGGGTGGCTCAGTGGGTTAAGCCTCTGCCCTGGGCTCAGGTCATGATCTTGGGGTCCTGGGATCACGTCCCACATCGGGCTCTCTGCTCAGCGGGGAGCCTTCTTCCTCCCTCTCTCTGCCTACCTACATGTGATCTATCAAATAAATAAATAAAATCTTAAAAAAAAAAGAGAAATGTGTATGTGTGTGTGTATTAATATATATGTATATCTACACACACACACACACACACACACACACACACACACACACACACTATTTTAAAAAACATGGCAGGAATACATTTACCAGAACCATCACAATTTAGTATAGCCTGCATTCCTTTGACAAAATGTGAGCAGAGGCACCCTGTGTCACCTCTTGCAGAAGTTTTAAGGTAGAATGCACAATATGCCAAGTTTTCTTTTTCTGCCTTGGCAGTTATGGAGTATGTTTCATAGAAAAGTATCCATCATTTTGGGTTCTTGAGTGACTGTACTGAAAAAGCCCCCTACCCAACCACATAAGGCTGTACCATGAACAAAAAATTTAATGGCCACTGAGATCTGGAGGTTATTTGTTACAGCTGAATAATCTAGACCATTCTGATTGACACACAGACCTGTATTTATTAACACAGAAAAAAAATCACATGTTTGTATAACAAAAGCCAGTATGATTTCAACTAATTTCAATTATGGAAACTTTACTGTAAAATTACTGATTGGGATTAATAAGTCAAAGAGTGAATTCTTCGAGAAGTTTTAAGAAGCCAGAAATTTTGGGAGTAATGATTATATTCACAACTGCATTCTCTCTTTTGAATAGCTTTTCTGTGTTTGTGAAAATTTTCTTGTGAAGTGTTCTGTCTTTCCAAAGTAGAAATCAGAATTGAGTTCCCAGCTTCTCTTAGAGCTAGGCTATAGGTTTTGACTTACATACACCTGTGGGAGACATTGGTTTGGAAGTGGGGAACAGGAGAAAATTGTTTTGAGTAGGATTCTATTTTGCTTATAGGCAACCTTTGGATTTGGGAGATGGAAATAGTTTCAAAGTCCAAATCTTGTCATAGGGTGGTAGGTAGTTAGGATTCTCTGTATAGTTACATAGAGAGATGGGTTAGGAACTGATTTATGCAGTTGTGTGAGTTGAATAAGCATGTTTGGAATCTGTAGGACAGGCAGTCTGGAAAGGAAGATCATGAGCAGGATGGACTACTTGGGCATGGGCTGAATTGTCAACAAGCAGAATTTTTCACTTTTTTGGGGGAAAACCTTATCGTTGTTTTTTTAGGTCTTCTGGTTCAGTAAAGCGTACTCAGGTTATCCAGCAGAATTTCCCTTATTCAAGTCAACTGATTAGGGACTTGAATTACATCCCCCATCCCTTCATAGCAACACCCAGACTAGTGTTTAAATAAATAACTGGTGACTGTAGCTGAAGCAAGTTGACGTATTATTAAAAACCATCACAAGTGACATTAGTGGGTGTGGCAGAAGTCCTTGCAAAAAAGCCAGTTTCTTTCCTTTCACTGTGTGGCATTGATTTTTTTTTTTTTAAGCTAACCTATTCAGCATGGTTTGTGCTTTTTTTCTGGAAGGTCATCCTTGTCTGTTCCTTTGGCTAACTACTAATTCTGATACCTACTAATATCTCTTAGTAAATCCCTTTCTGATTAGACAACTGGATTTTGTTTACTTCAACTAAAGCACTTGCCTAATACCAAAATTAGGAGAAAAATCACCTTTTTCTCCTAAGTCTGTGGTCCTTGGTCAAAATGACATTAGAGATATCGGAGTTCTGTTTGCAGGCTAGCTTTTTCTATAAGGCATATTCGTTTGTTTTTGGGTTAGTAATTTCTGGAAGTCATGCCCTCTCTGTGGAATGATGCTTCTCTGCTCTGCTTCTCTATTTTTCTCTGCGGGTGTCTTTGCAACAGAAACGGTTGGTGAAGTTATTGGAGATTTTAAAAACCTTTTGGTCCATGGAGATGTCAATATCTCCCTTTTCCTTCTTGGCATGCTCACAGCGGAGGCTGAACTATAGATCGTGTGATAAATGGAAAAGGAAGGAGGAGAAGAATATAACTGAAAATAGAGGGTGGAGGTAGACTAAGGAACAAAGTTTCTGTATTAAACTGAGAAGAGATTGAATGATGGATTATAATTTTTTCATATGGATATACATGTACTCTATTTTGTCTTGGCTTGATTCTTATTAAAGATTGCTTTATGCAATGTTTTAAGACGGTCATAATTGAATGATATTGCTCTAAAGTAATCTGCACATCTGTGTATATTCATACATGCACATATTGGTTAAAGTATACCTTTTTTTAAAATTTTATTTTTATTCTTTGCCCAAGGAGTACAGGTCTGTGAATCATCAGGCTTACATCTTTCACAGCATTCACCAAAGCACAAACCCTCCCCAATGTCCATAACCCATCCACCCTATCCCTACCCTCCCACCCCCCAGTAACCCTCAGTTTGTTTTGTGAGGTTAGGAGTCTCTTATGGTTTGTCTCCTTCCCCATCCCACCTTAAAGTATACCTTATTACAACCAAATGGTGATGAGCACGACTTATGGAGACAGACTAATTTTAAGTATATTTTTGGTAGAACATATATAACCATTACTGATTTAGCCATTTTTAAGTGTACAGTTTTGTCACATTAAGTACATTGATACTGTTGTGCAACGATAACCACTCTCCATCTCTAGAACTTTTTTTTATACCATAGTGAAACTTTGTAACCATTAAATAACTTCCCATCTTCCCCTCTCTCTAGCCCATGGCAGCCACCATTCTACTTTCTGTCTGTATGAATTTGACTAAGTAATTCATATAAGTGGAATCATACCAATATTAATCCTTTTGTGTCTGGCTTATTTCACTCAGCATGATGTCTTCAAGGCCATCCATGTTGTAGCACGTATGGGAATTTTATTCTTAAGGCTGAATAACCCATTGTATGAATATCTTATGTATGTTTATCCAGTCATTTGTCATTTGACGTTTAGGTCATTTCCATCTTTTGGCTGTTATGAATAATTCTGTGAATGTCCGTTTATAAATATCTGTTTGGGTTTCTGCTTTCAATTTGTGTGTGTGTGTGTGTTTCTGTGTGTCTGTCCAGAAGTGGAATTATTGAACCATATGTATCGATTGGTTTATTGAGGAACTTCAGTACTGCTTTCTACAGCAGTTGTACTGTTTTGTTTTTTTAAGACTTTCTTTATTTGACAGAGCACTAGCAGGGGGAGCAGTAGGCAGGGGGCGAGGGACAAGCAAGCTCCACTAAGCAGAGAGCCCAACATGAGGCTCAGTCCCAGGACCCTGGGATCATGACCTGAGCCGAAGGCAGCTTGTTAACCAACTGAGCCATCGAGGCACCCCTGAGTTGTACTGCTTTAGAATTACCAAGTGTCCCAATTTTTTTAGACCCTAAGCAACATTACTCTGTTTTTTGGACAACAGCTATCTTAATGGGTGTGAAGTTGTAGTGAGTATATTTTTGTATATTCTTGATGCTTTGGTATTTGGCATTTGAGCCTGGAGAGATTGCCTCTCCTAGGGCTAGCCAGTTCTAGATAGAGTAGTCCCTCTCCAGTAAGTGCCCTTCTGATATATAAACCGGCCAATCCAGAGCCCACATCCCCACATTCTCCTTTATTCTTTCTGCTCTAAGTAAGCCAGTATTCTTTCTGCTATCAGTCACCAGAGGGCCAGGTACTAGACAACTAGGGACTGTGTCTATAGTCTAGAGCCTGCTGAAATGAAACCGTCCAATCCTAAACTTAGTATACCCACACTGCCTTGTTCATTCCTCCCTCAAGAAAACCCCAATAAAGACTGGGGCATGCTCTTTCCCTCTCCCCTCTCTTCCTTCTGCTTTCAGACTTACCTCAGTTCTTCTCCATGTCGTTCTGAATGACATGCCCTACTTCCTGTTTCTAGAAATAGTTGAGAATAAAGTTCTTGATGACCATCATTTCCATGTCTATGTATCTTACCATACATGATTAGAACAGAACCCAGGTAGATTTTAAGAAGAACAGAGGTATGACTGTGATTTGATATGCATTTCCCTAATGACTAGTGCTGGGCATGTTTTTATATGCTTATCTGTGATTTCTGTATCTTTGGAGAAATGTCTATTTAAGTCCTTCAGTTGTTTTTGAATTGAGTTGTTGGGATTTCTTTGCTATTGAATTACTTGTAAAACTGTTTTACAAGTATTTTCTCCTGTTCTATCCTGTCGGTAGTGTACTTTGCACACAGCTTCTTAATTTTGATAGTCCAGTTTGTCCATTTTTTTCTTTTGTGACTTGGTGTCGTATCCAAGAAATGATTACCAGCACGATGCCATGAACTTCCCCTGTGTTTTATTCAGAGTTTTATAGTTTTGGCTCTTATGTATCGATCTTTGATCCATTTTGAACAAATTTTTGTCGATGATGTTAGGTAAGGCTCCAACTTCATTCTTTTGCATGCTTCATTCTATCAGTTTTCAGCGTATAGGTTTTTCAGCTATTTGGTTTATTCCTCAATTTTTCAATTAACATATAATGTATTATTTGTTTCAGGGATACAGGTCTGTGATTCATTAGTCTTACACAATTCACAGTGCTGACCATAGCACAATATTCCTCAATTTTTGATGCTATTGCTATTGAGAATACTTTAATTTCTCTTTCGGATAGTTTGTTAATGTACAGAAACATAACTGATAATTGTATGTTGATTTTAGTATCCTGCAACTTTACTGAATTCACTTATTCTAACAGCTCTTTTTTTTTTTGCTAGAGTCTTCTCGTGTTTTCTATACTTAAGTTTATATCATCTACAAATAGATAATTTTACTTATTTTCCCCATTTTGATACTTTTTTATTTCTTTGGTTAATTGCTCTGGCTAATACATTAAGTACAGTGTTGAATAGAAGTGGCAAGAGTGGTCATCCTTGTCTTATTCCTGAAAAATCTTAGCTTTTACTGTTAGTATGCTTTATTTTTTAGCTGTGAGTTTATGATATGTCACTTTTATTATGTTGAAGTGCATTCCTTCTATACCTAATTTGTTGAGTTTTTCTCATGAAAAGATGCATTTTGTTAAATGTTTTTCCACCATCTTTTGAGACTATATTTGGATCCTTCATTCTGTTAGTGTGATACATCACATTTACTGATGTGTGGCATTAAGTCATCCTTGTATCCCAGAGATAAATCCCACTTGAACACGGTGTGTTCCTTTTAATATGCTGTTGAATTCAGTGTGCTGCTATTTTTTTTTTTTTGAGGATTTTTGCATCTGTGATCATCAGAGATACTGGTCTGTGATTTTCTTTCCTTGAAGTGTCCTTGTCTGACTGTGGTATCAGAGCAATCCTGGACTTGTAGCATAGGTCTTGAAATGTTCTTTCCTCTTCAGTATTTTAGAAGACTTTGAGAAGGATTGGTATTAATTGTTCTTTAAATGTTTGGTAGAGTTCCCCTGTGAAGCCTTCTGGTCCTAGGCTTTTGTTTCTTGGGAAGCTTTTTATTACTGATCAAATTTTCTATTTCTTCATGATTCAGTCTTGGTTAAGTCCTAGGTTTCTAGAAATTCATTTAGTTATTTGGATTGTAATTGTCACTGTAGTGGTTCCAGGATCTGAAGTAGAGTCATGTGAAGTGGAGTCTGGGTCTCTGGAACTTGCCACAGTGACTCTGGCCTGGGCGTGGGGTGGAGTGCGGGAGAGCAGAGGTGTGGGCGCAGGGATAATAGGGTATAGTGGTAGTCTGGGCCTTGGGGATGCAGCACAGTGACAGAACAGCCCCTGGAATGGGAGGTTGCAATTGTAACTCATGCCCTACAGGATAAGGCACAGAGCAGTGGCAGCATGGCCTCGGTAACGGGGCTCACAATTATGACTTGGGAACCAGGAGATAGTGCATCCATAGTGGTAGCTCCTCAGGGCATCTGGGTGGCTCAGTTGGTTAAGCAGTTGCCTTTGGCTCAGGTCATGATCTCATGGGTCTTGGGATCTAGCCCCACATCGAACTCCCTACTCAGTGGGGAGTCTCCTTCTTCCTCTGCCTCCCCCTCCCCCCAACACCCTCCCCCCACTCATGCTCTCTCTGTGTCTCTCTCTCAGATAAACAAACAAACAAAAAATCTTAAAAAAACAAAAACCCAAAACAGTGATAGTTCCTGCCTCATAGATGGTGAAGCACTGTGGCATCCCAATCTTGGTGAGAAGGGCACAATCACATCTCGGTCCTCTGGGGAAGATCGCAGTGGAGCAATAGCTATTGCCCTGGGGTGGGGACAAAGTGGTGTGGACTGCAGTCAGCTTTATCAGCTGGGTTCAACATTAGAGAATATTTACAGGGGGTCCTTGGTAGAAGAAGTTACAGACGTCTGTGGTGGTGATGAGCATTGTTTAGGTCCTCTTGCTTTCTGTCCTCTATAGGGTGAAATCTCTCCAGGGGATCCCTCTTGGCTCTAAGGTGTTCCAGACTAAGGGATGGGGGGGGGGATGTAGGTAAATTTCTTTCTCTCTTTTCTATGTGATCATCCTCAGGTTTTGTGATCTAGTTTGTCCTGCTTCATTGCAGTTCAGAGCTTTCCCAGGCTTATTTTCAGTTTATAGTTCTTTATTCTTTGTTTTTGTAGTTTTTGTGGGGGAGAAGAGCATGACTTCTTAGTCTGGCATCTTATGTCACTAAACTTGCTTCATTCATTCATTCATTCATTCATTTCTTACTCCCTTATTCCACTGGCTAGGACTCCACTATAATGTTGAATGCAAGCCATGAAAATGGACACTCTTCATGTTAATGATCTTAGTGGGAACACATTCTGTTTCCAACATTAAATATGTTAGCTGTAAGGTTTTTGTAGATGTCCTTTTTCAAGTCCTCTTCTATTCCTAGTTTGCTTAGAGATTTTATTAAAGTTAGATTTTTGTCAAATGATTTTTCTGTTTACTGAAATCATGTTTTTTTCTTTGAGTATTTTTTAATGTGAGCTACATTGATTGTTATTTGAATATTAAATCAATCATGCATTTTAGGTAAAATATCATTGATCGTGATGTATTATTTATAATTTTGCATATTTGATAGACATGGTCTACAGTTCTTCTTTCTTTTAATATCTCATTGATACAGGTCATGTTGACCTCATAGAATATTTTTTTCATGGAATGAATTTTGAAGTATTCCTCTTTAGTTTTTCCAAATTCCTGCAGAATTAGTATAATTTTTTTCCTATATGTGTAAGAATTCAATCTAGAGCCATTTGGGACTGAAGTTTTCTAGTTGGAAAGTTTTCAGCTTTAAAGTCCATTTCATTAGTAGATACAAAGTTATTTGGATCATAGGTTTCCTGTTTATTGAATTTTGGTTGTTTGTGTATATTGAGGGCTTTTCCCCTATTCTGTTACTTAACTTATTGGCCTAACATTTTCTATAATATTCCCTTTATATATTTTTATTATATATAGAAACTGTAATTTCACTTCTCTCATAATTGGTAAACTATGCCTTCCCATTTTATTTCTTTCAGAAGTGTGGCTAGGTTTATCACTTGTGTTTTCAGGGAACCAGCTTTTAGTTTCATTGATTTGTCTCTATCGTTTTTTTCTGTTTGTATTTCATTTATATATCCTGTTATTTTATTTTTGTCATTAATTTGACTCTTTTGCTCTTCCTAATTTCTTTATAAGCTGTAGTCATTCGAGAGCTTTCAATTTCTTTCTGATACACGAATTTCTTTCTCTAAACTTACCCCTGATTACTATTATTAGCATTGCACAAATTTGGTATTTCGGTTTTAATTTTTATTTAGTTTTAAATGCTTCATTTTAAAATTCTCCTCTAAACTATGGGATTACTTAAAACTGTGTTATTTTCTAAATATTTGGGGGATTCTCCAGAGTCTGTTACTCTAATTACATGTTGAGAGAAAATACTTTGTGTGATTTTGATTTTTTAAAAATGTATTTAGATTTGTTATGATCCATATTATCTATTTTGATAGGTTCCATGTGCCCCTTTTATTTTATTTGAGAGAGGGAAAGAGACAGGGTGAGCACAAGCGGAGGGAGCAGCAGGCAGAGGGAAAAGCAGACTCCCCACTGAGCGAGGAGCCTGATGGGGGGCTCCATCCTCGGACCCTGAGATCATGACCTGAGCTGAAGGCAGCCACTTAACTGAGCCACCCAGGCGCCCAGTTCCATGTGCCCTTGAAAAGGATATGCATTCTGCTGTCGTTGGGTAGAGCGTATAATTCGGTTAAGGTTATCGATTTTGCTGTTCAAATATTCTATTTTCTTATTGTATCTACTTGTTCTATCATTATTGATGGAGCGGTATTGAAATCTCAAACTAATAATTATAGATTTGTCTGCTACAGAGTTCCATTTTAACATTCTATTACAAACAACAATGTTGTCTGTATATCTGTGTAAATGATTGTGTAATGGTTTTCTATGGATGCCAAAACAAATGGCCACAAACTTAGCAGTTGAAACAGCACCCTTTTATTATCTCAGTTTTTCTAGGTCATAAATCTGGGCATAACATACTGGGTTCTCTGCTTATTGTATCATAAAGTGGAAGCCAAAGTGTCAGCTGGGCTCAGCTGACGTCCTAGTCCAAGCTTGTTCACAGACTTTAGTTCCCTGTAACTGTTGGACTGAGGTCCCCCCTTTTTTCCCCGAGCTGTTCAGCTAGGAGTTCGTGCTAGACCTACTGAAGGCCACCCTCAGATTCTGGCCATGTGGTCCTCTCACAGCATGGTGCTTTCCCTTCTTCTAGAAAGGGCTCAGTACCACTTGTAAGGTCTTTAGGTCAGGCCCACCTAGGGTTATCTTCCTTCCGATTAACTCAAAGTTAGCTGGTTAGACACCTTACTTAGATCAGCAGAGGCCCTTCATATGACCATACGATGAAATCTAATTACAAGAGTGGTATCACATCATATTTGCAGGTTCTACCCACACCCAGGGAGTGGGAATTATATAAGGACATGTTTCATTGGGGATCATTTTAGAATCCTGCCTGCCACTGATTGTCTTACTAGAAAAATAATCTGAAATGATACACACGAAGGTTATAATATTTATTACATTAAAAATGTGATGGGGTGGGTAGAGTAGATGGGAATGGGAGCAAGATGTTAAAAAAAAAGCTGGAGGAAAATAGGGGGGAAAACCTGCAGTAAAAATTAAGTAAACATGTAGACTATAAAAATCCCACTTGTATGATTATCATATAAAACTGTAACCTTTTGAATCTGCATATGGACTAAAACCGGAAGTGTGTTGGAAAAATAAAAATACTGTCTTTGACTTCAGGATGGAGTAATGGTTGATGTTTTCTCCTCCCTTGGATTTTTTACTTCAGTAGAAACTTTTCAATTTCAACAACAAAACATTTTAAAACCTAGCATCAGTCCTAAAATCTTGGTTCCTTTTAGAGATCCTAGAGATAATAGGAGTTCATGGGAAAAATTTATTTTGTATTTCAAGTGTTTTCCTTATAGAGAGAATGAAAGTGTATTAAGGCGGTTAAGGGACAGTTTCATGATGGCAGACAAAGAGGTGAAGGATCCCTGTGAGAAATCAGTATCTGAACAATTACAACACAGCATGCCTTTGATTTTCTGTAGGATGCCACAAGTCGAGATAATTGAATTCATCCCATTCACTAATACTTGGGTGAATATTAATGCTACAGCACCTTAAGTTAAAGAGTTATTTGAAGATGCACTTGTTCTGTATGGCTGTCCTTGGGCACATGGAAGCCCTGATTCTGAGCAGGAATTTCTCCCTGTTTTCTCCTTGACACACATTACATTAAGCTGTCATTCACAGCCACAGCAGGAATTCAAGACTGTCTTGGAATAACTTGGATGACAGAAGCTCTCTCACAGTATGTAGCTCTCAAAAAAAAAAAATTGTCACATCACAACAGATCTTTCTTTGGATGTGTTCAGTATTTCTAGATCTGTCTTACAATGACAAATTAAGACATTTGTACAACGAACTCTGACACTGGGGTGACTGCAACTGTCCCTGTTTTTTTCATTTTTTCTGAGATGCATCTTTGATAACTCTCAAAATGCCCTGAATCCCTTCAAAAGCAACTCACCAACAACTGGTAGTTAAGAATAATCTCTACATTTTCCAGCCTAGTCAGTGACCCTTCTTGTTGAAAGAGGCTTAGGAATGAAGCTGAACTCTGAAGAATGTGGCTATGGAAAATCAAATTCTGGAACTACGACTTTGCAAAACCTATTATATAATAGCTTTGAAACACCATAGCATGTAACATAAATGGCAGCTTACTAATAAAATCAGCTATACATTTTTTTTGTGATCACAAGTATCTGTTTGCCTCTAATTTTATTGTATGCAGATATCCACTGTGATTTTTTTAATGACAAATATATACCAATATGGTATTTGGCAAATTTTTTCTTAAATCAGTTCATTTAATCAGGCATAGGTAATCTGTGAATTGTACAGAATCCATCCAAAATGCAAATTTACTACTATATTGAATGGAACAAAATATATAGAAAAATCTAATGTGTTTTTTGTTTGAAATTCACACTAGAGTTTTTACATTTTTGGAAGTATTTTTTTCTTTCATGTAACGTGTATTTATTGAATTTCTAATTTGTTGCGTGCATTTGCTTAGTATTTGGGAAGGAAAGTGAATACAGATAGGATCTTTGCCTTCATAGAACACACAGCCTTCCTGTGGGAGACATTTAGCTGTCCTAGGGTATATAAGTTAGAATCATAAAAAAAGTTATCATGATTTTCTGCTAGCATTTGGTGAGTACCTGTCAGTGCATTTCATTGGTCAGGCAGTCATCATTCACTGCCTGGTATGTGCCAGGCACCATGCTGAAATTACATAAATACATAAGGAATGGAGAAAGCAGGAAAGAGACCCCTTAAATGTAATTATAGTTCCTCATAGTAAATACAAACATTGTGATGTGTAAAATGTAGGGGGTTGTTTACTCTTGCCTGTCTTATGTTTGTATGATGTATGTATTCTGTCTTCCTACCTACCCACCCACCCATCTATTTATTGGTAGGAAAAGCAGACAAGATGAATAAGGAGGATTCCACAGAGAAGATGGACTCATTGCATATACTGAAGGTTAGGGGAAAAAACCAATTTCTATAAGAGAATGCTTAGGTCAGGAATAGAATATACATGCCAAGATTAATTACATGCGTTGTGTATCCCGGGTATAAGACCCATCTTGGCAGCAGACGCTGTTGGTGCTTTACTGTTTCTGCCTTGGTCCTCCTCATTCCATGTCCATCTTCCACCACCCAGCAGCCCTCTCTCCATTTCAGTGCTTTTTCTACTTAACAGCACCTACTCTGTCCATGCATGTTGCTGGAAATAAACCCCTTTTAAGATCAGCTTGCAACCAATGGTAGATGGAGGTTGGTGGGATAAATAGCCCAGCTCTCTTACTTCTGGGATAGGATCAGTTAAAGCATGCATTCTAAACTGTTGTCCAGAGTTCAGGATAAAAATCTAATTGTCCACAGTGGTAATCTGTTTGATAATGCGCCCTTATAGCTGCCTTCCCTTCTCTGGGTCACTTCTGCATTCCCCAAGGGATCCTAGGTCACGTCCTCAATTACTTGTAATTGAGTCTTTGCCCTAGGTTTTGTCTCTGGGAAAATCTGACCTAAGACAGTCCCCATTCCTCATAAGCCACAGTTTCTGCTGTTAGGGTGCTCCCTGTCCCTTCATTCATCTAGTAGTACCCAAACCAAATTCACTATTTAGAACCAACAAATAAACAGGGCCCCCATTAGAAGATCAATACACTCAACAAAAGTATTTATATTTCTGAACAGTACCTCAAAGGTGGTTTTTCCAAATGTTTTATTTTTCTACCTTTAAGAATTTGAATTCAAAGCTCTTAACTTCCAGGCTAAGTCTCTCTCCAAATAGTGAAGTTGTATCAGAAAGGAAATTTATCCCAAAGATACAGATGTAGTGAAAAGAAGGGCCACATGTACCCCAATGTTCATAGCAGCAATGTCCACAGTCGCCAAACTGTGGAAAGAGCTGAGATGCCCCTCAACAGACGAATGGATAAAAAAGATGTGGTCCATATATATATGATGGAATATTACACAGCCATCAGAAAGGATGAACACCCAACTTTTACATCAACATGGATGGGACTGGAGGAGATTACGCTGAGTGAAATAAGTCAATCAGAGAAAGTCGATTATTATATGGTTTCACTTGTGGAGCATAAGGAATGACATGGAGGGCATTAGGAGAAGGAAAGTAAGAGTGAACTGGGGGAAGTCGGAGGGGGAGATGAACCATGAGAGACTATGGACTTGAGAAACAAACTGAGGGTTATGGAGGGGAGGAGGGTGGGGGAATGGGTGAGCCTTAGGGTTATAGGGAGGTGGGTATTAAGGAGGACATGGATTGAATGGAGCTCTGGGTGTGGTACATAAACAATGAAGTTTGGAACACTGAAAAAATAAAACAGAATGTTAGCAGAAAATAATCAAGTGCAAAATTGAGATTTCTGATATGGCAGTAGCCCTGTTGCATAACAGATCACCTGAGACTTAGTGGCTTAAAGCAGTTATCATTTGTTCTTGCCAACAAGTCTGAGTCATGTGGGTGGTTCTGCTGACCTGGGTGAGATTCATCTGATCTTGGCAGATCTGCTTATGTGTCTTTGGTCAGCTGGTAGGTATGCTAAAGGCTAGCAGTTGGCAGGCTGGGACAGTGAGAATGTCTGATCTGCACAGGTTCTCATCTTCCAGTGGGGCAAGTTTGTTTACATGACAGACAAGAACACAAGAAGGAAAGTGGAAATGTGCAAGGATTTTTGAGCTCAAAGTTCAGAACTAGAAAAGCATCACTTACACTGCTTTCTGTTGGTTAAATCAGGTCATAAAACCAACCTAAATGCAACAGGTAGAGAAATAACTCCACCCTTTGAATAGAGTTTTTGCAAAATCACATTGTAAAAGGATGTGGGTATGTGGAGAGAAATAATTGCAGCCATTTTTTTAAAATTAACCTATTTCTGGCCAGTGTAGTCCTAAGTACAGTCTCTGCTTATCAGATGCCTGGTACATTTTGTAAAGAGTGGGAAGGGAGCCACATTAACCACAACATGACTTTATTCAGTCACCATGCAACCCATTTTCTTCTGTTACTCCTCCCCTTGGGTATTGCCTGTGATAATTTTCTAATGTTTCAGAAATTCTGATGTCTGGTCCACTGTTTTTTTTTTTTTTCTTTCCCTATTTTAGTGTTCTCAAGTTGTGGATAGGCCACCAACTTAGTTGAACTATGGAGCATTTATTAGAAATATTATAGCATAAAAACTGTTTTCTCCAATTTTTATAATAACTACTCATAGGGGAACATGGTGAAAAGGATTGGGAAGGGAAAACAGACGGGCTGTAAGTGTAAAGACAGTCAAGAAGTAGCATCCTTGCCACCCTGTGGAAGTTTCTGAAATTGCATTATTCCGAAGCACTGGAAATGTGGCCACTGTGCACGTCTTTGTGTAAGTTTCTGTGTTGGGACCCAGTGAGAGTGAAAAGAACTGTGCCTGGTAGAGAGAAACGTCTTCAGGTGGCTGAACTGAATGGAGCCAGTCTGTCTACCTAATTTTGTCCTGTTTCCAACCCTCCCATCGGCCTCATCTCTATAGTGATAAGTAGATGTCTGAGTCTCCTCCCAGGATCAGGATTTTAAAGGCACAAGAAACTTTGAGTTCATCTAATTCAACTCTCTGAGCTTTTGGTTACATAAACTTTTTTTAAAAAATGACAGTGTGCATGCAGAAAAACATGGGTCATAATTTAGTAGCTCGGTGAACGCACAAAAGGAGCACAGCATGTAGCCTGCACCCAGATCAGGAAATAGAATATTACAGGCATGCCAGAAGCCCCCTCTCATGTTCATTCACTGTCCAGTCACCATGCCTCCTCCTTTATCTTGACTTATATCAGCGTGGATATGTTTAGCCTTTTTTTGAACTTCTTTTTGTGAAGTGTCTTGCTCATTCAGCATCCTTTGTGAGGTTCATACTTGTTTTATATTCTTATAGATTATTCATTTTCATCACTGTGTAATATTTTAATACATGACTACATAATTCAGTTCTATAGATCATGATCACTGGGTTGTTTGCAGTTCGAACTGTCACAAATCATCCTATGAACATTTTAGTACATATCTTTTGGTACACATAAGCTTGTATTTCTATGGTGTACCTGTCCATGAGTGGAATTTTGGGGTCGTGTATATGGATGTGTTTGGCTTTAGTAAATTCTACCAGTTTTCCAAAGTGATTGTACCAAATACAGTCACATTGAAGGTTATGAACTTTGAAGGGACAATTCAGTCCATAATGTTATGGACACCTGTCCTTTTAACTTTTATTTTCAGTGATTTATAGTAAATTGTAAAGACATGTGCAGGGAGGTCCTGTGCACTCTTCATCCAGCTTCCCCTAACATTAAAGTTGTACATATATATATATATATATATATATATATATATATATATATTTTTAATAAGCAGACAAAGAGACAAAGTGATGTGGTTGAAGACTCACAGCTAGTGAGTTATAAGGTTATAAATGAAGTACAGGCTTTCTGATGACTCATAAAAAGCTATACAAAGTTCTCTTTAACACAGTCTTAAAGTTTACAAAATCCCTTTATGTTTTTAAAATTAGGTAGTTTGGGACATTTGGGTGGCTCAGTCAGTTAAGCATCTGCCTTCGGCTCAGGTCATGATCCCAGGGTCCTGGGATCAAGTCCCTCATCAGGCTCTTTGCTCAGTGCAGAGCCTGCTTCTTCCTCTGCCCCTCCCCCTGCTCATGTGCTCCCTCTCTTTTTCTGACAAATAAATAAAATCTTCAAAAAATAAAATTAGGTAGTCTACATGACCTCTCAGTAAAATACAAAGAACATTTAAGCCTATTTTCTAAGATTTGGGGGAGAGTTTAGCCTCAAGCTATATAGGATCAGTGTTCACTAGATAGTAGTTATGTAACGTCGATAGCAACAGCATCATTCCATGTGGTGGGCATTTTAATGTCCATTTCTTAGAAGGATGTGATGCACAGTGAGGGATGTGGTTTTATGAGGGACCAAGTTGATAAGCCATAGAGCCTGAACTTGCACTTGAACCTCTGGCCCTACACTTCAGTAGCCAATAGTAATAACTTCCTTGATAATACACACTGTGTGCCTTTCTACCCCTCCCTGTCTTAGTTGCCCACCCCCCTGCCAACATCGTTTGGTATCACATCTCAAATAAAGTACTCGCAGGAAAATTCTTGCTCAAGATCTGTCCGTGGAAGAAGCCAAGCTAAAACTCTCATCTACGCTAATTTTTCTCCTTTCACCTATCTCCTTAATTTCTGTTCAGATCCAAAAATAATTTGAAAGTATGTTTCTATGTGACCCTTTTAGGACTTCTCCATTGTTACTGAAATGTTAGCATATGCATGATCAGTTCTTTCTGCAGGACTGATATTTTCTGTGGCCACCATCTTCATCTCATGGTTTTTATCTAGATTAATTGCTTGATGGACCCTGGTTTGGGGGCAAGTTGGGTTTTTTACTTGACCTTTTTACCAGGAATATTTGTGTATTACAGGAAAGTCCTCTTTCATTCCTTGACCTTAGGTACTCCAAGAGAAAGCCCTTTTATGCTAGAATAAAGGTCATTCCTTCAATTATAGCTAATCCTGAAGCATGAGAGTTTAACTAATGGTTAAATCCATATTAAATTTAATTACAAATAGATGAGTATATAGCATTCCAACATGCCCCAATGATTTATGTAATACAAACGTGCTGGGATATTGCTGTTTAAATCCAAAGCAGTAGAAGAGGCTCCGCAATCACAAGGACAACTTTAGGACAAAAGCCATTGCTAAGCATTAGTCAGGCAGTTAAGATTAACATGGGATAGCACAACCGTCCATTAGTTACTCATCAGCAAACACAGAAAAAAATAAGAGCTAGATGATGGCTCTTTGGTGTATTTTGAAAAATGAGAAAATAGAAAAGCACAGAGGCTGAGTAAGAACCCGGGGTCATGCAACCAGCTAGGTTGCTGAGCTGTCAAACAGTAAGTTCTCTCAGTCTTCATCCATTGTACAAACAGCCATTGCAAGGAATGAGAAGATGCAAGATGCTAATTCAGTCCTTTCAAACTTCAGCATGCATCAGAATCACCTAGGGGGCTTGTTAAAACACAGATTGCTGTGCTTCATCACCCAGAATTTCTCATGCAGTTGGGCTGAGATGTGGGCCCTGAGAGTTTGCATCTGTAACAAGTTCCCAGGTTATGCTGCTGTTACTAGCCCAGGGAATGATTTCGAGAATGACTGCACTAATGGAATAGACTTACTCTAAAATGGATCTCCGATGGTACTTCTGCAAGGAGCTTGGCCCATCCCACTGACAGACTCAAGGAAGAGCTGTTGCTGGAAGCATAGGTTTAACCTTCAGGTCTGGGCAGAGAATGTTAGAGGTGGAATGCCAAGGAGTTAGGTCTCAAAACTAGGCTGCCAGGAGAAATCTGGTTTGTAAAGCTCAGAAGGAAGCACAGGCAGAAAATGAGAGTGAAGGTTAGAAATGCTGAGCCCAGAAAGGCTGAAGTTGCGAATCACCACTCTTGCTCTTCTGTCTAGTTTGCTTTCTACTTGGCTTTTGACAACAGAGGAAGAAAGGAATTTGTCATCCAAAGTAAATGCTGGACCATGAGGAATAAAGGCACAACATTAACATAACCTTAATTTTTTTCCCCCCATCAATAGATATACCTGAATTTCCCTCATAATGGGTACTTTGATGAATGCTTTGCTATAACCGCACTCCATAAGTGTCCTGGATTGGCCATGCTCTTCTTCCTCATCATTTTTAGTAGTCCCTTGCATTGTCCTGTTTTCTGTTCCAGACTTGTTGATTTAACTTATTTGTGAAAAGAAGCTCTTTTCCATTTCTTTTATTTAAATATAACCCCTCCATTCACTAATACTAGGCCAAATTGAATTTAATGCAAATATCTTGGCCTTCAGAGTTTTACATAATTGATTTTTAAATCCCAGCTCCGCAATTCACTGGCTTTTGAAATTTGATCGAATTATTAAACCTTCTTGGGCTTGTTTTTTGCATCTGTTTGACTCAGCTTGGGCTGCCACAACAAAATTACAGATGGGGTGGCTTAAGAGACAGAATTTATTTTTTCACAGTTTGGAGGCCTTCAAGTTTAAGAACAAGGTACTGGCAAATTCAGTTTCTGGGGACGCTCTTCCTGCCTTGCTTGCAGATGGCTGCCTCCTCACTGTGTCCTTACATGGCCTTTCCTCTGCGGGAGTGGAGGAGAGTGAGAATGAGCTCTGGTGTCTTTCTCTTCTGAGAAGGATAGCAGTCCTACCAGATTAGGGCTCCACCCCTAGGACCTCATTTAACCTTAATTACATCCTCAAAGGGCCTATCTCCAAATATAGTCACTTTGAGGGCAACACAGTTCAGCCCATAACATTACATAATGCAAATAGAAATAATAAAACTTAGGTCAAAAGTGAATTGTTGGGGAGTGCCGGGGAGAGCGGGGGGCACAGTTGGTTAAGCATCCAATTCTTGGTTTTGGCTCAGGTCATGATCTCAGGGTCGTGTATTGTTAGGAGAATTGAGACGATATAGGTCTTTGCTAAAAGAGATCTTTTTTTTTTAATCTTTATTTTACTGTCTTGTAAAACGAAATTTTATTCATTTACTCATTCAGCAAACTGAATACTTAGAATAATGCTGGTTGCATTTCTCAATGACGGAAACATAGTTAACTAGCCACAGGGTTGCTCTTTAGTTGGAAAGACTAATTATGAAAAGTGAAGTGAATACATCTATGTCTATGCGTGTGGTAAGTAATGTGGAGAAAGATCAAGCAGGAGGTGATTTTTTTATATGGTGGTCATGGAAGGTGTCTCTAAAGAGGTGATGTGCATCCATTGTAAAAGCCTGAACAGTCAGTATAAAGACCCTCATTTGGGAAGTGGTGTCTTTCCTCCTGGCAATGCTGACAGTCTTCCATAGGGTTTCCCACTTAAAGGCAGAAGGAAAAGAATGTAAGTTCTTAAATTCTGTTACATCACAGGCAAAGAAGTTTGGTGATTACGAATGACTGAAGTTGAGTCCAGGTTCTTTCTTCACAAGCTGCGGGACTGAAAAGCCTTGGTTTCCTTACCAGGAAAAAAGGGTTAAAATGGCATCTTCCTCATATAGCTGCTGGAAGGATTAAGAGAACTTTGCATGAAACATACTTGGTGGACACAGAAGTCCGTAAAAATTCGTTGCATCATTTTCACCATTTCTACTCTAAGCTAGTAACTTTCCTAAGACAACTGCCATTGTCCTGGTAATGTTTATGGTTTATGTGTGATTTCACTTTTGAAAAACTGGTGATCTTTGAATAATGATTACCTATGAAGATGGAGAAATGTCTTTCACTTTAGGGATTAGAAAACTTAAGGAATGGACCCTGGGGGTGTGTGTGTGTGTGTGTGTGTGTGTGTGTGTGTGTGTGTATTTATGTCAGTTTAAAGTGCTTGGAATTAATTTGGAAAAGATAAACGACATTAGTAGAAAATATGATGAAGTGCATATGGTGAATTCTATAATAGTATTGTGCCAGTGTTAATTTTTCAGTTTTATAAATGAACTATGGTTATGTAAGATTTAAAAATTAGGAGAAGCTGGATACAGAGTGTACAAGAACTCTCTAACGTTGCAGCTCTTCTGTAAATTTAAATTACCTCAGGTTTTAAAAAGTATTAAGAGCTAGAACAGTAGTGTCTTAGTTTTTAATAGCCCTGTATGGGACAAATATTCATTCTTTGAAGACACGTTTGTTTTTTTCTGGGAATAGCTAAAATGCATCCAGAAACAAGTTGTGGCAGAGAAATGCTATGGGCTCACTAAAACCAATTTCCTCTCCCCTGGGCTCTGTCTTAGACTACATTTCCTAGCCTCCCTTGCAGTTATTTGGTCATGTAACTGCATGTGGTGAGAGGAATGTGATCAGTCCATATATAAGGTCTTTAGGACTGCACCATGAAAACCTCCTACAATCTCCTGTGTTCTTGCCTCCCCATCTGACACCCTAGGTTAAAGAAAGTGAGTAAGATGCAGGAAAACTTGGTCCTGAATGAGCATAGAAACCTGCTGTCCAATCAAACATTCAGTTTGGGCTTTGTTGGCAAAAAGGAACTTTTTGGGGGATTGAATCACTGAAATTGGTTACATAACTAATGCAAAAAAGTCTGGGTACCATGCTGTGGAATTTAATTGGATGGTATTTGTTTGGTTAAACATAATTAGGCTCTGGAAAAAAAATCTCAAAGGGGTAAATATTCCCAATATAAAATTCCATGATGGATATTTTTAAAAGAGATACAGTAGTTGGTTGTGTCAGTTTTGGTATTTATATTTTAATGGTTTATATTCACATGTAATTTAAAGACTGTAAGCGTTGTGAAGGTAGGGATCATGACTGTCTTGTTCTTGATTGTATTCCCAGAACTTAACACAGTACCCTACAATGAGTAAAATTTAATTGAATCAAGAAAGTATGGAAATAACCGAATGACTGTTCATACAAATGAGGAGAGGGTTTTTCATTATATATTTTGAAGTGAATATAGCAGTGAGGCTTTAGTAGTTAAAATACATTATTTTATACCTCAACTGTCTTTGAATCAATAAGAGTGAACCTGCATAGTGCTTTTTGTCCCATACTGGATTTTGTCCTATAGTTTAAAATTTTTTGCCTGGCACATAGTAGGTGCTACGTAAGTACTTGTTGAATAAATTAATGAATTTTACAAACTCTAGTTACCTTTCATGTTAGTTTGGGGGGATATGTGGAAATGAGAACTACATTTTTTTTTTTTAGGTTTTAATTACAGTTAACAGTGTTAGTATCAGGTGTACAATATAGTGACAATTCCATACATCACTCAGTGCTCATCATGACATCCTTAAACCACATCACCTATTTTAACCCATCCCTGATCTACCTCCCCTTTGGTAACTGTCAGTTTTTTCACTTACGAGTGTTTCCTGCTTTTATTTTTTTCCCTTTTGTTTCTTAAATTCCAAACATGAGTAGAATCATATGGTATTTGTCATTCTGACTTATTTCACTCAGCATTATACTCTCTGGCTCCATCCATGTCATTGCAAATAGCAAGATTTCATTCTTTTTTATGGCTGAATAATATTCCATTGTGTATATATACTGCTTATTTTTCCATTTCTTGGCTACTGGAAATAATGCTGCTATAAACATAGTGGTGCATGTATCCCTTTGAAATAGTGTTTTTGTATTCTTTGGGTAAATACCCACTAGTGTAAATGCTGGATCACAGGGTAATTCTATTTTTAACTTTTTGAGGAACCTTCATACTGTTTTCCAGAGTGACTGTACCAGTTTGCATTTCAACAAATGCTATATGAGTGTTCCTTTTTCTCCATATCCTCGACATTCTGTGTTGTTGATTTTAGCCATTCTGACAGGTTTGAGGTGATCTCATTGTGGTTTTGATTTACTTTTCCCCAATGGTAAGTGATGATAAACATCTTTTCATGTGTCTGTTGGCCATCTGGTTGTCCTCTTTGGAGAGATTTCTGTTCATGCCTTCTGCCCATTTTTAATCGGGTTGTTTTTTGGGTGTTATAAAAGTTCTTTATTTTGGATGCTAACCCTTTATTGGAAATGTCATTTGCAAATATCTTCTCCCATTCTGTAGGTTGTCTTTTAGTTTTGTTGATTGTTACCTTTGCTGTGCAGAAGCTTTTTATTTTGATGTTGTCCCAAAAGTTAATTTTTCCTTTTTTTTTTTTTCCTACTTGCCTCAGGAGACCTATGTAGAGAATAGGTGCTACAGCTGATGTTGGAGAGGTTACTTCCTGTGTTCTCTTCCAGGATTTTTATGGTTTCAGGTCTCACATTTAGGTCATTCGTCCATTTGAATTTATTTTTGTGTATCATGTAAGAAAGTGGTCCTGTTTCTTTCCTTTGCATGTTGCTGTCCAGTTTCCCCAACAACAGTTGTTGAAGAGACTGTCTTTTTCCCATTGGATAGTCTTTCCTGCATTGTCAAAGATTAATGGACCATATGTTGTGGGTTTATTTCTGGGTTTTTATTCCGTTCCATTCATCTATGTGTCTGTTTTTGTGCCAGTACCATATTGTTTTGATTACTATAACTTTGTAATATAAGTTGAAGTCTGGGATTTTGATGCCCCAGCTTTGCTTTTCTTTTTCAAGATTGCTTTGGCTATTCGGGGTCTTTTGTGATTCTATACACATTTTAGGATTGTTTATCCTAGTTCTGTGAGAAATGCTGTTGGTATTTTGATAGGGATTACATTAAATGTATCAATTGCCTTGGGTAGTATAGACATTTAAACAGTGTTTGTTCTTCCAATCCATGAGCATGGAATGTCTTTACATTTCTTTGTGTTTTCAATTTCTCTCATCAGTGTTTTATGGTTTTCAGACTACATCTCTTTCACCTCTTTAGTTAGGTTTTTTCCTAAGTATCTTATTTTTGGTACAGTTGTAAATGGGATTGTTTTCCTGATTTCTCTTTATGTTGCTTCATTATTGTGTATAGAAATGCAGACTTCTGTACATTTATTTTTGTATCCTGCAACTTTATTAAATTCCTTTAGCAGTTCTAGCAGTTTTTGGTGGAGTGTTTGGGGTTTTCTTTGTATAGTATCACATCTTCTGCAAATAGTGAAAGATTTTACTTCTTCCTTACTAATTTGGATGTCCTTTATTTCCTTTTATTGTCTAATTGCTGAGGCTAAGACTTCCAGTCTATGTTGAATGAAGTAGTGAGAGTGGACATCCTTGTCTTATTCCTGGTCTTAGGGGAAAAGCTCTCAATTTTTCCCCATTGAGGATGATGTTAGCTATGGGTTTTCCATATATGTCCTTTATTATGTTGAGTTATGTTCCTTCTAAATCTATTTTGTTGGGGTTTTTTTTATCATAAATGGGTGTTGTACTTTGTCAGATGCTTTTTGATATATTGGAATGATCATACGGTTCTTATCCTTTCTCTTATTGATATAATGTATTATGTTGATTGGTTTGGAAATACTGAAACAATTTTGCAACCCAGGAATAAATCCCACTTGATCATGGTGAATACTTTTTTTAAGGTATTGTGGGATTTGATTTGCTGGTATTTTATTGAGGATTTTTGCATCTATGTTCATTGGGGGTATTGGCATAGTTCTCTCTCTCTCTCTCTCTCTCTCTCTCTCTTTTTTTTTTTTGGTGCCTTTATCCGGTTTTGATATCAGGATAATGCTGGCCTTACAGGAAGAATTTGGAAGTTTTCCTTCCTTTTTTTTTTGAATAGTTTAAGAAAAATAGATACTAACTCTTCAAATTTTTGGTAGAATTGGCCTTTGAAGCTATCTGGTCCAGACTTTTGTTTCTTGGGAGTTTGATTACTGATTTGATTTCTTCGTTGGTTATTGGTATGTTCAAATTTTGTATTTCTTCCTGTTTCAGTTTTGGTAGTTTATATATTTCTAGGAATTTATCAATTTCTTCTAGGTTGTCCCAATTTGTTGGCATATAGTTTTTCATAGTCTCTTATAATTGTATTTCTGTGGTTTTGGTTGTTATTTCTCAGTTGTGATTTTGAGCGCTTTCTTTTTTTTTCTTGATAAGTCTAGCTAGAGGTCTATTCTTTTTTAAGAAGAATCAGTTCATGGTTTCATTGATCTGTTCTTTTTGTGTATTTTTTTGTTTCTGTATCCTTTTTTTCCCCCAAAGGATTTGGGGTAGAGAGAGCGAGTGAGCATGAGCATGAGTGGGGGGTGAGGTAGAGGAAGAGAGAAGCAGACTCCCCCCTGAACAGGGAGCTGGATGCTGGGCTGGATCCCAGGGTCCTGGGATCACAACCTGACTGAAAGGCAGACACTCAACCAAGTGAACCACCTAGGTGCCCCTATATCACTTATTTCCATTATAATCTTTATATATATATTTTTCCTTCTGCTGGTTTGGGGTTTATTTCTTTTTCTAGCTCCTCTAAGTGTGAGGTTAGGTTGTTTGAGATTTTTCTGGCTTCTTGAGGTAGGCCTGTTTTGCTGTAAACTTCCCTTAGAACTGCTTTTGCTGTATCCCAAAGATTTTGAACAGTTTTCATTTTCATTTGTTTCCATGTACTTTATTTCTTTGACTTCCTTGTTGACCCATTCATTGCTGAGTAGCATGCTATTTAACCTCCATGTATTTGTGGTCTTTCAGGTTTTTCCTTGTGGTTGGCTTCTATTTTCCTAGTGTTGTGGTTACAAAAAATGCATGATGCATGGTATGACTTTGATCTTCTTGAATTTGTTGAGGCTGGTTTCATGGGCTAAAAGTTGATCTGTGCTCCATGTCCACTTGAAAAGAATGTGTATTCTGCTGTTTTAGGATGAGATGTTATGAATATATCTGCCAAATCCGTCTGTTCCAATGTGTCATTTAAAGCCATTATTTCCTTGTTGATTTTATGTTCAGATGATCTGTCCATTGATATCGATGGGGTGTTAAAGTCCCCTACTATTATTGTATTATCACTTAGTTCCTTTATGTTATTAACTGCTTTATGTATTTAGGTGCTCCTATGTTTAGGGTGAATTAATATTTATAATTATTATATCTTGTTGGACTGTCCCCTTATTTTTGTAGTGTTATTCTTTGTCTCTTGTTAACAGTCTGCTTTGAAGTCTGTTTTGTCTGATATAAATATTGCTACTCTGACTTTCTTTTGACATCCATTTGCATGATAGATGTTTCTCCATCCCCTCACTGTCAATCTGCAGGTGTCTTTAGGTCTAAAATAAGTGTCTTGTAAGCAGCATACAGATGGGTCTTGTTTTTTTTATTCATTCTGTCACCCCATGATTTCTGACTGGAATGTTTAGTTCATTTACATTCAAAGTAATTATCGATATGTATTTATTGCCATTTTATTCATTATTTTATGGTTGTTTTTAAAGATTTTGTCTAGTCCTTTCTCTTTTGCTGGTTTTTCTTTTGTAATATAATTGTATTTCCTTTTTTTATTTGCATATTAGTGGTTTTTGATAGATGGTTACTGTTAGGTTTGTATATACCCTCTTCATGTAACTGAAGACTACATCTTATATTGCTTTAGATCATAATAACTGAAGTTTGTTACATACCTTAGAGACCTGTGTATCATATATATGTACATTATATGTATGTTATGTATATATGTATATACATATATTATAGGTATATTTGTATATACATATATTATAGGTATATATGTATATACATGTTATATATGTATAGGCATTGTTATAGGCATGTTATATATGTATAGGCATGTCATATATGTATAGGCATGTTATATATGTGTATATATGTGTGTCTATGTGTATATGTGTGTGTATGTATGTGTATGCGTATGTGTGTGAGTGTGTATATGTGTATGTGTATGTATATCATGTGCATATCATATATTATACACATGTATGTATATACTTATATGTGTATATTATATGTCTATCATACATCTATATGATATACACAGGTACCTTATAAATCCTACATGTAAAATTTAATTAGTGGTTGATATAGGGTAGTATTGGAGAAAAGTTTAACTCTTGTTTTGACTGAAGAACATTTCCAGCATTTCACATATTAAAGTAATTAAAGGACTAGAATGAAAAAAATTAGCATGCAGTTTTCAGAATGAATTAGTTTTCCTCTACTGTAAACCTAGTTATTGCAAGAAGATTGAAATGTGCTTTCATTTTTTAGTCCTCCGTAGTTTATTCTAAAAGAAATTAAAAAGCCGTGAGGTATCCTCTTGTGAGATCTTGACATTCTCGTTTTTGCTGTGTGCGGGGTTTCTCAGAAGCTGTTAAAATTAATTTCTGAAGTCTACCTTCAGATTGAAACTGCTGAGAGGAAAAAGAAATAGACAATAGAAATGTATATTATAACTAATGAACAAAGAATGTATCTATATTAATAAAGCTTTCTAGTTAACAGTTCCACTGAATAAAATGATATGGGATGGAAGAAATGGAAGAACATAAACTAATTTCAATCTGAAGTTGACATAAAATATAGTAAAATAAATAGGTTAGTGACAGGATAATTATAGATTCATTAATTTGTGCTTTGAATCCATTGCTGTGTAAATAAGCAAACAAAATGAACGGCAATAGCATTTTTGCACTGTGTATTCTCACCCAACACGTCCCCTTTCGGAGTTAGTAGACCTCTTTTCCCCCCTCTGTTTCTTTGCCTCAGCTGCACGTTTCGTTTTTGAGCAAAAACAAATCCCTTGGAGAAAATGTTTTGTTCTGTGTTTTAAAAGCTAAAACTTTAGATTATGCAAGATACCCCCAAGAAGGTAGGTATTTCAGTTTGGGGAAGCAAAAGCTCAGCAGCACGGTAGAGGTGATAGCTATGTGGTGCCTTTAGGAGGTTGGATGGAGTGGATGGAATTCCACAGCTCATGAAGATTCTTGTCCTGAGGTGTATGGAAAATTGCAGAGCTGTCAGGCTTAGGGACTATGTTAGCTGGAAAATGAAGAATTTACTGGTTACTAATGTGTGCTGGAGATCAGCATATACTCCGCAAATGTTTTTGTTCTGCCTAAGATCCCTAGTACGTTCAAGGCATTGCCAAGTGAGAGTGGAGGAAATGAGGCAGGGTGAAGGGAGAGTTAGGGGATAGCTCCTAATAATGAGTAAGATTTAATTTCCCTCCAGATTTAAAGTTAGATTTAATGTGATCTAAAGAACATAAAGAAGTGTAACATTTCTGTGACTTTGAATTGTAGTGGTTGCAAATTCATACCTCCTACACATTTTCAAGATTATCTATACTATATGGCATATCAGGCAGTAATGCATCTTACTTGAACTAAAGACTGTTTTTGATCTCAGAGCAGTTCTTAAACAGAAAATGCATGCTTGAACAGAAATTTTCTTTCAATAATAAATTAATATCAAAGCTGTTTCCAGTTATTGGTGCCATTTACAAATTAAGCAGCTTTTTTGGTGGTCATAATTTAGCCGAACAGAAGAAAAAGGGGTATAAATGTATTTTCTATTGCCATCTAAAGTACATACTATCTAGGGATTTAATTATAATGCCATATTTTTTTTCAAGTAAACCATAGCCTTGAATGTATCTAAAATCTTGGACTTATATATATTCAGTGATGATGAAGCAGCATCTTGGAACTGAGATTCTTTTTAGTTCTAGTTCTTACTTCTAGTGAGCTCCAAAAACTTCTGCTTGCCATTCATTCATTTCCCAACCACAGGTGTTATATTACTGCTCCCCATGATTGATTCCTTCCTGAAATCCTACTCTCTATGCATTTATAGCTATTCCCACTGTGGGTAGAGTTTACTTCCCTACCCCATTGATGTTGAGCTTGACTGTGTGAAGTACTTCGGCCAGTGGAGTGTTCATGGATCTTCTGCATCCATGTGCAGAAGAAGAAGCAGAGAAGTTTAATGTGCCCTGTGGATGAGCTTGACTTCTTGTGCTTTCCTTTCATGAGGAGACTGTGCCTCCAATAGCCACTGGTCCCTGAAGGATGGGAGCCATGTAGATCAGATCTGGACCAAACTGCCCGGATCCGAGTATGGTTGAGCACAGCCGAATTCAGTCAAACCCCAGATCACCTGAAAACATGTGAACAAGGACTAAATGTGTCTTGTAACCTCCTGAATTTGGGACACTTTGTTATACAACTTTATATTATACATAGCTGACAGATGCGTTATTCCATTCTTTTCACTTCAGTAGATCTCTAAGCTGTTTGTAGTGCCTTGAAATTTTAGGTTAGTTTAGGTTAGTTAGTTAGCTTTTAAAGTTTATTCCTTATTTAGGACCCAAGGAAATTTATACACTGTGGCTCCAATTTAGCATGGAACAAGCTTTCATTTGTGACTGCTTCAGTATTTAAATCCAATTTATTTCAGGAAAGATTTTATGGCACTGTGAGATGGAGAAAGACTTGAGCATTAGACACTATTCCAAAGGTCACACAGATAGACAATGATAAAAAATGCAAAAAGGTAACATGCTCTTGGAGAGGTACAAATAATGTGTTGTGGTTGTCACTTAAACTGGCTTTTACAAAAACAAAAATTAAAAGATGGAAGAGTAAAATGTGATCTTTTCACTGGGAAAAGCATTAATCCAGTTTTTATTCTCACTGAACCCATGTTTTTAAAAGCACTTAAAAGAAAAAAAAAACACTTGATGAACCAGCTGTTTGTGATACAGTGGTGAAGAACACAATCATAACATGCAGTTACTGGCTACGCCAGGAGGAAGAAACAGACTGGGGAGTGGAATAGAAGCCAAATCCTCTGGATGGTACAGGGCCAGTTTAAGAACAGAAGCTGAGTAGTGGACAACATTGTGTCCACAGGCCTTTCCAGCTTTGGAGAGAATCAGGAAACCATTGCAGTTGTGTGATTTGACCCAGAACTGATCCTAGATAGTTGTCCAACCCCGAAGTCAGGGTGGACATAAGCTTTATTAGGGGGACTCTTCATGCGGCTTTTTTCTCCTGGAAGAAGGCATGGACAGTGCATTCATTCCAGGAGATCCCCAGGACCTCTCTCTCCAAGTTTCTGGGACATTTTGGATTGCTGCTTGATTAGACTTGTATTGGAGTACTGGGAGAGAAAGGAGTTAAAAGGGACAAAGAGGTCTTAATTTTGATTTTTGGTGAATAACATTGAACAAAATAGTTAAACTTTATGGTCATTTCCCCCAATTTCTTTATCTACTTATACAATGATGTTGTAGAACAATCTTAAAACATAGTAGCTTAAAATAATAACCATTAACTTCTTTTCAAGAGTCTGAAGATCAGCTTTTTGGTTCCGCTGCTGAGGGCCAGGCTGACTGATCTTGGGTGGGTTTCCTCACACCTTTGTTGATGGCTGCAGGTCAACAAGGTTGGTTTGCTGGCTTACTCTGAGCTGTGTAAATCTGAAGACTTCACCAGGGTAATGGCTGACTCAGCTTTGCTCCATGAAGTCTTTCTCATCCACCAGGCAAGTCTGAAGACTTATTCATATGGCAGCCTGGCAGGGATCTAGGAGAGTGACTAGAAGCTCATAGGGCTGCTTGAGGCTAAGGCTCAGATTTGGTTTCCATCACATTTACCATGTGCTTTGGCCACTTCAAGTCTCAGACCACCCAGATTTGGGAGTTGGAGGACTAGAATATGGGTATGAGAGGAAATGCAAAGTCACATTGTACCGAGGTGCTGTGGGCTGAACTGTGCCCCCACTCAAATTCAGATGTTGAAGGGCCATGATCTCAGACATACAACCTTCAGAATGGTGATAAAATTTTCTTTTGTTCAAGCCACCCAATCTAAGGTATTTTGTTATGACAGCCCGAGCTGACTAATACAAGGGGCAGAGCTGACTAATACAGGAAGGGGTGAACTAGGGCTCCTTTTGCAATCATCTACTGCAGTGACCATTTTCAGTTTCCTGTTTCATGGCTGGCACTGGGTTAGGAACTTTACCCACTTGATCTCATTAATGATCACAGCAGTTCTGCTAGATGAAGAAAATGAATCTTGGGGATGCTAAACTTGTGTATGATCACAATATTATGTATGATCACAGATATTAGGTGGTAGAATTAGGATGGTAGTTCTGATTCTCTAAAGTATAAGCTCTTTCTGCTTCCTCCACACTGCTTCTCTGAATCACTGGCTCCCAATTTTCCCCCAGATAGTTTACCAGTTGAAACAGAATTAATTCTACCACAGCAGGAATCTGAAGAGTGAGATGAGAAGGCTGTTTGTTCTGAGATTGTCATAGTTGGCCAGGCCGATACTGGCAAAGCTTGTCAGAAATGAAGGGTCGTCTGATATTGACTGAGAGAAATTAACCTTTTGCAAGCGAGTAATTACCATTTAAGGTGCCAGAATTCCACATCTTCTTACCCATGGAGGCCGGATGAATTCTGGTTCCCAGGGGTCAGGATTTGTAAGAGAATGGGAGGTGAGAATGTGACTTCTAGGCAGGAACAGTCCTTCCCCCTTAGTGGGGATGTCTGTATCATATCATAATGCTACCTAGTTGATGACAAGGATGCTGAAAATAGGATCTACCCCAGGGAAAGGGGTTGCAGGCATGAGGCTAGAGGTTTGTAGTTCCCCCAAGTAACTGGAATTCTAGAATGGCAGAGAGACTTATAAGTTGATGCAAGCATTTTATATTCTCTTCTTCACTCTGCTGCCTACACCTTGAAATATTTATTGAGTTGTGAGGATGAGGATGTAATCTGATGCAAGGGGCACCCAGACGACTAAATTACTGCAAGTTTGTGTGACACTAAATGGGAAAACTTCAGATATTTTCTAGACCCTAGCTGGTAATGGAAAAAGAAAGTTCCAACTGTACATCAAAGTTTCTCACTTACTGCTTTAGAGACCAGCACTAATTTCTTAAAGTGTGGTTTGCAAACTACCAGACAATAGGAATTTATGGTGTTGACATTCTGCAGCTTCCATTTCAAGCAAGCTCTTCTATGATGCCTTTCAAAGATTTAGACTTTCTGTCTTCAGCAAAACTGAACTTGCCAATAGATAGGTTATTATTTCTATCAAATAGCCAGTGCTACTCGAGGTGAAGTTATAGATTAGCAGCATCAGCATTACCTGGTTCTTAAGTAGAAATTCAAATTCTTTGGCCCTGTCCCTGAACTATTGAATCAGAATTTCTGAGGATGAGGTGTGGATCTGACTTTTAATGAGCCTTCTAGATGACTCTTATGTGTGCTAATGTTTCAGAAGCACTGAACTTAAAGAGGCTGAAGAGGTTTCAGTGATACCATTAATAGTATGTCAGATTCCTTTATCCTCTGCTCTTGTGTCATATAATACATGTATGTGTCCTATAACCTGAAATTGATCATCTGTGGCATAAACATTGATTTTTGACCAAAGAGTAAAGAGAAATTGGCACATATCTGAACAGATCGTGAATGTGTTTAGTCACCATTAGAAAACTCCCTCTCCTTGTATGAACTTTCTTTGAATCACTGTGAGGAAACTGAGGAACATTCATTGGGGTCGTATAAAATAATGGCTCACAGCATGGATTTGGGTCCCAAAAAGATCTGGTGTTAATTTCTACTCCACTGTTTGCAAACCAGGAGACCTTGGGCAAGTTCATCTCTTTAGTGTCAGTTTTTTTTTTTTACCTGTAAAGTAAATAGCAATTACCTCATACTATCGTTGAAAAGATTTTAAAAAATGGAATGCGTGTTACCGTACATAGTACCATGCTCCTTCCATGCTAAGTGCCCAATCAATGTTAATTGCTATCAGTAGTACTGTTGTATTACAGTAAATATTAATTTACTGCCACAGAAATTTTTTAATTTTATAATGAATCAGTTGAATTTCATGGCACAGTAAATTTTTTAAAAAAAGGATCACAGATATTGATCATTAAAACATAAAAATCATATATCCTTTTATTGTGTGCATCAAATTTTGCATTCACCATATAGTTTGAACTTAATCTCTTTTTTTTTTAAGATTTTATTTATTTATTTATTTATTTATTTCACAGAGGGAGAAAGATCACAAGGAGGCAGAGAGGCAAGATTTTATTTATTTATTTATTTATTTCACAGAGGGAGAAAGATCACAAGGAGGCAGAGAGGCAGGCAGAGAGAGAGAGGGGGAAGCAGGCTCCCCGCTGAGCAGGGAGCCCGATGCGGGCCTCGATCCCAGGACCCTGAGATCATGACCTGAGCCGAAGGCAGNGCCCTGAACTTAATCTCTTGATTCTCTCTTTGGGCTTAGCAACATTTGTGGGCGGAAATTTCTTTCTGATATGTCTTCATTATAATAGGAGATCAAACAGAAATGACTAATAAAAAAAAGCACTGCATGAAAAGTGACAAAGGATACATTTGTTAACAAGGTGATGACTGTTGTTCAGCCCTGAGAAGAAATAACAAGTGGAGCAAAGCAATGGCTTTTGTAAAACTCAGCATATTCCTTTAAAATCTTTTCTTTCAGCTTCCATGTTCTAAGGGAGAGATTTGTGTGGACAGTGAAAGAAAAGGCACAAGCCAAGTAGGGTAAAGATGAATCCCACTGATGGGCCTTCTTTTCCTTCTCCTTTCCACCCTGGTCTCACAGATGGTTTAAGAAAGAAAGCAGATGCTGCAGCCTTGCTGGGAAATAGAATCCTTGCCCCAGGCAATTCTTCTGTCAGGAGAGGTCAAGGTCAGCCACCAAGAACTTCAAAGTGGAAAAGCTCTTTGGGGTAGAAAGGATTGCATCCCTGTGAAGAATAAAGAGGAGGGAAGCCAAAGTCCATGTTCTGTTGTTTTCTCATGAGAAATACACTGCAGATTTTCCCAGAGAGAAGATTAACTTATTTTTCTCCTAATTTGTATTATCTGAAATCCCTTTATCTTTATTACTGAGGGGTGTACATCAGTACAGGAAGTAAACCAGTGAGGATCTTCATAAACTTCTGTACTTTTTATTCATCACTTTTTTTTTTTACTTTTTCAGTGATCCAAGATTTATTGTTTATGCACCACACGCAGTGCTCCATGCAATATGTGCCCTCCCTCATACCCACCACCAGGCTCACCCATCCGCCCTCTCCTCTCTCCTCCATAATCCTCAGTTTGCTTCTCAGAGTCCACAGTCTCTCATGGTTCATCTCCCCCTCCGATTTACCCCAATTCACTTTTCCTTTCCTTCTCCCAGAGTCCTCCATTTTATTCCTTATGTTCCACAGTAAGTGAAACCATATGACAATTGACTTTCTCTGCTTGAGTTATTTCACTCAGCATAATCTCCTCCAGACCCGTCCATGTTGATACAAAAGTTGGGTATTCATCCTTTCTGATGGCTGTTTAATATTCCATTGTATATATGGACCTCATCTTTTTTATCCATCCGTCTGTTGAAGGGCATCTTGTCTCTTTCCACAGTTTGGCGATTGTGGACATTGGTACTATGAACATTGGGGTACATATGGCCCTTCTTTTCACTACATCTGTATCTTTGGGGTAAATACCCAGTAGTGCAATTGCAGGGTCCTAGGGTAGCTTTATTTTTAATTTTCTGAGGAATCTCCACACTGTTTTCCAAAGTGGCTGCATCAAGTTGCACTCCCACCAACAGTGTAAGAGGGTTCCCCTTTCTCCACACTTGTTGATGACTGTTGTCCAACACTTGTTTCCTGTCCTGTTGATTTTGGCCATTCTAACTGGTGTAAGATGGTATCTCAAAGTGGTTTTGATTTGAGTTTCCCTGATGGGTAGTGATGATGAAAATTTTTTCATGTATCTGTTGGCCATTTGTATGTCTTCTTTGGAGAAGTGTCTTAAACATTTGTACTTATGAATTATTTTGAGATTTTCCTAAAAATACCAAAATGGGGTCAGATTCAGAGATTTCCATCTTTTTGAAATAAAATAAATGCATCCCCAAAACATCATTTTTAACTATCTGATAGAACATGTGGTTAATGAGACGGATCCATAACTGATTTCAGTCTTTAAATTTTGTTGAGATTTTTAGTGATAGGATGGATATAGAATAAACCTATGGTCCTGTATTACTGGTTAGAATTTAGTATGGAAGAAGGAAATACTAGAAAGTTTGGTTTGATAATCTCATAAGGTCTCCTGCCAATTTTCTTTTCTTTTTTTGATAGTTCTTTGATTTTAACAGTTAGGGGAAAGTTATAAAATCCTACCAATTTTCTTAACGGTGAGGCTGTTTTTTGAAAATGATCAACCTCTGGGTACTGTGTGTTCAGAACATCCAGTATTTCATTTCTGTATAGAGTTTTTTCTTGATAGATGATCCTTTTGATATTTTTCCTAGTGATGAAGGAGGGAAAGTTGATATGTACTTGCCAATCCGTGTGGGAAAATGGCTTCATATACAACTATCATTTAGAATTCTTATGATCTCTTCCTTAGAATTATGATAAATAATAGCTAGCATTGTTGCCATACTAGTATATAACCTTTTGGATTTGACAGAATGAATATATTAATTGTGATACAGCTTTTAAGTAAGTTTATATATAATAGTCTATAGAAAGCCAGATTCTTTGGAACCCACATATTTTTGCATATTTGTGTTGACTCTTAAAAGAGACCACATGTGATACTGTGTTCCAAGACCTATGCTCTCTGGTGTTTGGAGGAAGGTTATGTCAAAGCTCTTTGTGGTGTACTCAAGGAGCAACTAAGGAGAAGCCAGAGTTGCCTGGTAACCAGGATTTCACTTAATTTTTAGTATCCTTAGGAATTAGCATTGGTCGAAGAAGGCAGAATTGAGTTCATGGGAGAAAGGGGATTTCTTTATCCTCCCGATGATTTTAGATCATTTTTTATAACTTGCCATTTTGAGTAACTAGTTATTAGATAGACTAGGATAAAATTTACCAAGTCTTACAGGATCCTAGAGAAAACAGTATGTTCACATCCCAAAGCAGAGCATTCAGCAAGAAAAAAGACATTGGGAAATGGAGATGACGGAAAGAAATATTTTCACTGCTGTGTGTTTTTATAGAAGTTAAGCAGCCTGTCTACATCTTTATTTCCTCCACTTGCTTTGTGTGGCAGCCATGAAAATGAGTCTTTTAGATTTCTGACTGTGTGTTCAATGAGACTTCTCCTGGGCTGCTCCAAGTCAATGAGTGAGAACAGCAGGAATGTTAAGGAAGATGCAGGGATGCTCTTAAGGATGATTGAACTTGAAAACTCTGTGGTAAACAGAATAATGGCTCCTCCTAAAGACGTCCACCTCTTAATATTCAAGGCCTGTGAATATGTCATACATGGCAAAAGGAATTTTGCAAGTGTGATTAAGGATATCAAGATAGGAAGATTATCCTGGATTATCTTGGCAGGCCCAGTGTAATGACAAGGGCCTTTTGAAGAGGAGGTGAGAAGGTCAAAGTCAGAAAAAGGAGATGGGATAACAGAACAGAGGTCAGAGAGTACAGATAGGGATGGGTTTAAAGATGCTACCCTGCTGGCCTTGAGCATGGAGAGCTACACGCCAGGAAATCCAGGTGCCTTCTAAAAGCTAGAGAAGGCAAGGATAAGAATTTTCTCCTAAATCCTTCACCAGAAATGCAGCTCTGCCAACAAATTGATTTCAGAATTTTTGACCTTCAGAGCTATAAGATGCTACATTTGTGTTGTTTTAAGCCATGAAATTTGTGGTGGTTTGTTATAGCAGCAGGAGAAATCCAGTACAGACTTCTCACTGGCCTTGAGACAATGGCTTAGAATGGGCACTACAGGCAAAGACCCACCCACTAAATCTTTCCTCTCTCCTTTACCTGGGTCTGATGGCTCTCTCACACTCCTCTGTCTCCTAATTTTCCATCATAGGAATTTCCTTAATAAATTGCTTGCACATCTTATTCCTGTTTGGTATCTGCTTCTTAGAGGACCTTGACTAATTCACCTCATAAATTTGCTTTGATGATTAAAGGCATGTAAGGTGCCTACCACATGGTTTGTGTGTTCAAAACTGTTAGCTGTTGTGATTATTAGTTACAGTAGCACCGATAATGTAGGGAAAAATGCAGTTAACCTGTTCCTTGGGCAAAATTTTAGCCTCATAGTTTACTTGCTTACATTCAAACAATTACATTTTCTCCACTTATTTTAGCCCCTTGCATGCCCTGTGTAGTAGTTAGCATGTCCAGTCCAGCATGAGGGTCAACTCCAAACTTCATTTGGAGTTAATGCTGTAGTTGTTCAGAACTGCTTTGGATAGGCTGACAGGTCTAATTTTGGGGCTTGAAGTTTGGAAGCCCTTTGTTGCCAAATAATCTAAATTGTGTCCTTTAATCCAGCTTTTATCCAGGAAGAAAGCTGGTATTTTGAGATCCTTCTGCTTCAGTTCTCTATCTCTGTAGTCAGTTCCATGCTCAGGGAAGAGAAGGTTTGAATGGGCATTGGAGGAAAATAATAGTGCTTGGTTGCTGTTGCCTCATGAGTTTTATTTAATCGATGTAAATGCTAAATATGAAGAAGTAATCTCACAATTCACTGTAATGATGATGAATGCTATTGGAAAGATTGGTTATATATATCAAAAGACAAGAAAGTAGTTCACACCATTCACAGAAATCTGTTTCAGTTGGATTAAATACCTTAAATGTGTAAAACAAAACTCTAATTTAAAAGAAAACATGGGTCGATATCTTTAGGCAATCAGAATGGGAGGATAGCTTATTAAAGACATTAAAAATATAGAATTTCAATTACAATATTGATAAATACATTATATTTATAGTAAGTAGATTGCAAGTTCTTCTTTTCCTGGTATGACTCCTCTTTATTACAGTGTGATGTTAATGCTTTGCCCGTCAAAAGGCTGTGGCTCTACTATCTTGAATCTGAGCTGGTTTTGCGGCTTGCCTTGAGCAATAAAAAGCAGTGGGACTGATGTTGATGACTTCCAGGATGAAGCCTCAAGAGACACAAAGCTTGTAACTCCACTCTCTTGGAGCTAGTGTGCCACGTGAGGAAGTCTGAGCTAGTCATGGCTAGAGACCATGTAGAGGAGGACCAAATTTCCTCATCCAAAAGTCTCAGCCAATTGCTAGGCATCGTGAGTGAGGCCATCTGGGACCAAGTGCTCCCCAGCAGACCGGCCAATAGCCACAAACACTGAGTGAAAGCAGCCCAAACCACAGAGAGCAGAGATGAGCCCTGCCCAAATCGCCAATCCACAGAATTTTAGCAAACAAGTGATTGTGGTTTCTAGATACTGAAGTTTGGGGGGATTTGTGTACAAATGACACCATAAATAAAAATTTCTATGCTACATAAGATACTCTCTGCAAAGTAAAAAAAGATAAGCTGCAGACTGAGACACTATTTAAATCTATCTAGGTTGTCGAAAACTTACTATGAAAGACAAATATAAATGTTGACAACTCTATAAGAAAAAGGCTCAAGGAATTAAGCATTAAGAAAGGTTATAAACAAACAACTCATAGGCAGGGATAAAGTAATGTCCAATAAATATATGAAAATGCCTGGTCTTAGGTATAACCTAGAAAGTAAAAATTAAAACAGATATAAAAAATAATTTTATCCAATCAGTTTAATAAAGTAGAATATGACGTTTTAAAAAGAAGATGGAGTAATTGTTTCCCACGGTAACTGTGGTAGGATAAAGAGGTACCATCACTTTGGAAAACTTCTGCAATAAGGTAAAATTGGCAATACCTGTTCTAGAAAGTGTATTGTCAATGAGTACAAGGAGATAAATGTAAGAATTACTATTATTATTATTTTTTTAAGAATTATTTTTTTTAAATGTAAGAATTATTATTAGTGCATTATCTATCTACCAAACAAAAAATGGAAAACAACCTGAATATGTTCATTAAGAGAATGAATTTTGTGAATAAGCACTATATTGAAATGGAAATGAGTATTAGGTCTAGCAGTGTGGAAAAAGTACAGAATCATGTTTAAGGAAAATAGCATGCGTGATGTCACTAATGTTTAAAAGCACAAGGTAGAATTCTGTGTGTTGTCATTACATTGGTAGGAAAATGATTTTAAATGAGGTACGATAAACATCACTAGCTAGGAGGCCTTGGTGGCTCAGTGAGTTAAAGCCTCTGCCTTCGGCTCAGGTCATGATCCCAGGGTCCTGGGATCAAGGCCCACATCGGGCTCTCTGCTCAGCAGGGAGCCTGCTTCCTCCTCTCTCCTCTCTCTCTGCCTGCCTCTCTGCCTACTTGTAATCTCTCTCTGTGTGTCAAATGAATAAATAAAATCTTTAAAAAAAAATCACTAGCTAGTAGTTGGTTTGGAGGAAGGAGTGCATAAAGGAAATGGGATGAGGGATGGGATAATTTAAGTTGGTTGGTGGACATATAAGGGTCCATCAATTTTTTTGTAAAATTTCTGTCTTCTGAGTTATTTGGTAATCAGAAATATAGAAAAACAAGCAACCCAAGTCAAAAAAGAAAGACTTGCCTTAGTTTGTGGGAAAGCTACTGATAACCCAAAAAGGTATAGAGAGACAGTATAGAAACTCCTGCCAACAAGTCTATTCATCTCAGTCCAAAAGGCATTTTCCTGATTACCCATCTCTACCAAGACAGGAAAATCCTTTAAAATCTTTAATAGATTCAAGAGTCAAAACAAAAAACCCAGTGATTTTTTTTTATCAATATTTGAAAACCTTTGACGACTGTTAACTCACTTGACCTTGGTTCTGGAAACCACTTCCTAGGCTTTTATTTGTTATTGTGTGAATGTGAATGTGCAGGAAAATAGTTTAAAGATGTTTATTTCAATGACTGACTGGCATAACTAAGAGCTATGAAACCTGACTGTGTGGAAAACGTGTCTCTCTTTTCTATTTTCCACACCAATAAAAAAAAGCAATCAAAATTTTTCACCTGAAGATGAGCAAGAGATCGCATAAAGAGAGAAGATGGAACATTTGATGTAAATACATGAGATTATCTTCCGTGAATTTTCAACCAGCGTCAAAGAAATAGATTTTCATAAATTAGAGCAGCTCTCTGATTTAAAGCAAGCATTCTTATTCAAGGCGACAGAACTGGGAGAGAGAGAGGGATGATTTTGATGGGTGGATGCTGGCTTAGCTGCTCCTGTAACTAAGTTATTATTAGTGGGATGGGGACTGGAGGGGAATCTGGGATTTCGGAAGATGGAGGACAAGTAAGAGAGTGAAGGAGGCAAGTGGGAGAAAAGCTAAAGAAAAGGGGGGGTGGGTAGTTTTAGCTGAAGTCTAGCCTCACTGTGATCCTAGGACTTGCTCTTGACAGTACATGGTGCCACAGAGTTCTTTAATCTTGAGGCAGGGGGGGCGGTTGTACCTTGAATCAGTCAGTCATTGGCTGTAGGCTGCATCTTGCAGTCATGGGTAGAGGAGTGTAGTATCTCAGGAGAGGCATATTCTATCAGATGAAGAAGGGGGCACCTGTGGGTTTAGCAAACAAGACCCAGCAGCTTAGGATAGGGGTACCTGCTGGTGGGGAGGGGATCTGAGCAGGGCACCAGCAGTATTGTGTGTGATCTGATAAATCAGTTGGGGGCTACCCTCCAGCCACCCCCCCCCCCCCCCCCGCACTCCCTGGGAATCNCAGGGCCCTCTCAGAGATGAATATCCAACTCTCTTATTTCCGTTACTCAGTTCGTAATCCTCCCACAACAATTTCCACTAAACCTAGCTCAGGAAATTACTTTTACATTCTTGTGCATTCCTTCCTAGGCTACAGCTTATGTTGTAAATGTTATGCTCTGCCTCCAGCCTCCTTGGTCTTAATATTCAAATCCAGGCTTTGGACCCAAAAGGTCCGTTTTTCTCTCACAAAAATAGTTCTTGTCATCATATGTCTCCCACTTGCAATACTTTAATCCCCACAATCCTTTGTAAAAAGTTCTAGTCAGAAAGTTACCTCTTTCAAAAAATCAACTCTGTCTTCACTGTTCTTTTCAGGCAATAAATACCATTCCTTTATGAGTGATGAGCTGTCAATAGGTTACCTGAAAGAATGGTACCAAACTATCGGTGGTGATTATTTCTAGGAAGTGATTTGCATGATGAAAAAATGGGTTTTAATTGTGACACTTTAGTTCTGAGTGAATTTATAAAGAGTACAATTGAAAAAGAAAAGGTTTGGGGAAGAGAAGCAGCATGGAATTTCGAGAAGAAGCATGGAATTTCCAGAAGACCTGCATCCATGAGAAATGTGGTACAAAGGATATCCTGGACCATATGAATTCAGTGTGCCAGTTATGAATGGATCTTGAGGTTGCTCCCTGCTGACCTGTGGGAGTGGATGGCTATACACCACCCCCCAATCCTGAGGATGAATGTGGTGTGGAAAGGAAGAGACTGGAGGATACAGAGTACAGATTGGAGGCCAATGGAAGGATTAATGGTCAGTAGTAATCATTCTTAGACGGTACCAGGCAGGGAAACCACAATTCAGAGGCTTCTGATGACCCATAGGAGAGCATGTGCTTCCTAGGACAGTCCACAAGATTGCAATGAAATTATATCCAGAATCTTCCCTGATACTGAGAAACTCCTTTAGAAAAGCTGTTGAGACCATTATAGGGAATGTGGGAAAGACAGAAGACCCTATTTAAACAAGGAAATAGATTACAGTGAAATGGCAAGTCTCTGCATTCTCGCCATCAGTAATAGTTGGAATTAGAGAATTGTTATAGGAAGTAAAGAATGTGATATTTTTATATTGTTGAAATTTTAGGTTTCTTACATGGAGAGACATCCTAGATTGCCAGGTCCTTATGGGGAGAGCTCACGATTTCCCTAGCTTTTACTGAGTCATTAGGGACATACAGTATTATGTTTAAGATGTACAGTGTGATTTGATGCATGTATATGTTGCAAAATAATTACCATAATAAGGTCAGTTAACACCTTCATCCTTTTGTATAGTTACCATTTTTACTGTATGATGAGAGCATTTAAGATCTCATAACAACTTTCAGGTACATAATACAATGTTGTTTATTATAATTACTATGCTGTGCATGAGACCCCCAGAACTTATTAATCTTACAAGTGTAAGTTTATAGCTTTGACCAACCACTCACTGTTCCCTCCCTCCCTCCATTCCCAGTGAACACCATTCTATTTTCCATTTTTATGAGTTTGGGTTTTTTTCAGATTCCACATAAAGTGAGACATATGATATTTCTCTTTGTCTGATATTTCACTTAGCATAATGCCCTCAGTGTCCGTCCATGTTCTTGAAAAAAGTAGGATTCCTTCTTTTTGATGGTTGACGAGTACTCCATTGTATGTATGTGTATACACACACACACACACACACACACACACACAATATTCCTTTATCTATTAACCATCAGTGAACACTTATGTTGTTATCTTGACTATTGTGAATAATGCTGCAGTAAACATAGGAGTGCAGATATCTCTTCAAGATAGTAATTTCATTTCCTCCAGATAAATATTCAGGAATGGAGTTACCGGATCATAAGGTTGTTTTATTTTAAATTTTTTAAAGAACCTCCATACTGTTTTCCATTATGTCTGTACCAGTTTACATTCCCACCAGTACTGTACAGGGATGCCCTCTTCTCCACTGCTTCACCGACACTTGTGTCTTTTTAATAATAGCCATTCTAGTAAAAATGAGGGGATATTGTAGTTTTTTTTGTGTTTCCCTGATGATGTTGAATATCTTTTCATGTGCCCTTGCAATTTCTATGTCTTTAGAAAAATGCCTATTCAAGTTCTCTGCCCACTTTTTAGATGGTTATATTGCTATTGAGTTGGAGTTACTTATATATTTTGGAGATCAACCCCTTATCAGATAGATGGATTGCAAATATTTTCTCCTATTCTGTTGGTTCACAGTATTTTCTCTCCTTCTGTATATTGCCTTTTCATTTTGTTGATTCTTTTCTTTTGCGGTGCAGAAGCTTTTTAGTTAATGTAATCACACTTGATGATTTTAGTTTTTATTGCTGTGTTTTGGTGTTTTATGGGAAAAAAAATCCGTGCTAAGACTTATTTCCAGGAAGTTTTGCCCTGTTTTCTTCTAGTAGTTTTATAGTTTCAGATCTTTTAAGTCTTGAAATCCATTTTTTTTTAAAGATTGTATTTATTTGACACAGAGCACAAGCAGGGGGAGCAGCAAAGGGAGAAGGAGAACCGGGCTTTCTCCTGAACAGGGAGCCTGATCCCGGGCTTGATACCAGGACTCTGGGATCATGATCTGAGCTGAAGGCAGATGCTTAACCAACTGAGCTACCCAGGTGCCCCTTGAAATCCATTTAAAAATAATTTTTGTTATTGGTGTAAAATATGGGTACAATTTTATTGTGCGTGTGAATATCCAGTTTTCCCAACATCTGTTGAAGACACTGTCCTTTCATTACTGAATATTCTTAGCTTCCTTGTCAAATATAGTTGACTGAGTGTGTGTGGTTCCTGTTTCTGTTCCATTGGTCTGTGTATCTAATTTTATGCCAGTACCATACTACTATGATTACTATGGTTTTGTAATAAAGCTTGAAATCAGGAATTTTGATGTCTCCAGATTTGTTCTTCTTTGGCTATTTGGGGTCTTTTGTGGTTCCATATAAATGTAAGGATTTCTTTTCTCTTTCTTTGAAAAATGCCATTGGATAGGGATTGTTTTGATTCAGTAGATGTATTTGGGTAGCATGGACATTTTAACAGTATTCTTCCAATTCACGAACAATTCATAAGCAGAATTCTTCCAATTTCAATTAACTTTCTATTTGTGTTGTTTTCAGTTTCTTTCATCAATGTCTTGTCATTTTCAGCATACAGGTTTTTCATCTCTTTGGTTAATTTTTTCTAAGCATTATTTTTATGCTATTATAAATGGGATAGTATTCTTTTTTTTTTTTTAAAGATTTTTTATTTGGGAGAGAGAGCATGAGCAGGGAGTAGGAGCAGAGGGAGAGGGAGAAGCAGACTCCCATCTGAGCAGGGAGCTTGATGTGGGGCTTGATCCCAGGACCTTAAGACCATGACCTGAGCTGAAGACAGATGCTTAACTGACTGAGCCATCCCAGTGCTCTGGGTAGCATTCTTTATTTTTCAAGTAGTTTATTGTTAGTGTATAAAAACACAACTGATTTTTGTATGTTGATTTTTGTATCATGTAACTTTACTGTATTTATTTATTCTAACAGGTTTCTTTTGGGGAGGGCATTGGTAGAGTCTTTAGAATATCATCTGCAAACACAGGTTTATTTCTTCCTTCCAATTTGGATGTCTTTTATGTCTTTTTCTTTCTTAATTGCTCTGGTGAGGACTTCCAGTACTCTGTTGAAATGTGTGCACTTTTTGTATTTTTCTGGATTTCAGCAGGAAATCTTTAAATCTTTCACCGGTGAGTATGATATTAGCTGTGGTTAGTCATATATGGCCTTTAATTATGTTGAGGTTCATTCCTTCCATACCCCATTTATTGTGACTTTTTTTTATCATGAAAGGATTTGAGTTTGATCAAATGCTTTCTCTACATCTATTGAGATGATCATGACTTTTATCTTTCATTCTATTAATATAGTATATTACATTTATTGATTTGCATATATTGAATTATCCTTGTATGTAACGATGCAAGAGAAATAAAATCCCATTTGATCATAGTGTATAATTCTTTCAATGTGCTGTTGAATTTGGTTTGCTAGTATTTTGTTGAGAAATTTTGCATCTATATGCATTAGGGATAACTGGTCTATAGATTTCTTGTAGTATCCTTATTTGGCTTTGATATCAGGGTAATTCTGGCTTGATAAAATGAGTTTGGGAGTATTCCCTCTTCAGTTTTTTTTTTTAAAGAGTTAAAGAGGGAGTGGTGTTAATTCTTTAAATGTTTGTAGAATTTACCTATGAAGCCATCTGGTCCTGAATTTTTTTTTGACCATCTCAGGGACTTCACTCTCTCTTGGACATACCAAGTCACCTTTGAGGGCAAAGGGTAGCACAGTGTCTACAAGACTCTTGAATTAATCATCAGAAAAGTTTTCATTTTTTGAATGACTGTGTTATAGTTTCCTGTTGTTGTCATATTCAGAGTGACAGCTCTGAGTAGCTGTTGTCCATCAAACATCTTACCGTCATGGATCCTGGGGAAATTTTCACCACTGAATGTCTGTATTCATAGATTTGTCCTATCTTGTGGATCATCCGTATTTGGAGAGCGGATGCTGTGTGAGCCCCTCTGTCCCATCATTGCTGAACTATTAACTGGTCATCTCCTTTCAGAACAGCTGAAACTGATGCTGTTGAATGATTAAAATCTTTTTTTTTATTATGTTAGTCCCATACAGCACATCATTAGTTTTTGATGTAGTGTTCCATGATTCATTGTTTGTGTATAACACCAAGTGCTTGTTGTTTTCATTTTAGGCTTAATGCCTTAACTGGCTCCTTTAATTTGGATTAAGAGCAATAGGAGATAGNGTTGTTCTCATTTTAGGCTTAATGCCTTAACTGGCTCCTTTAATTTGGATTAAGAGCAATAGGAGATAGGAAATATAGCCAGATGGACTTGTGTGCTATTAACCTTCTGTCTTGAAAAATGCATGCATACACAGAGGTTTGTGTGCAATCTCAAGGGCTCAGTCAGATATATCAAACATCTTTTTCTTCAATAATGTTCCAAAATTCAACAGGTTAAAAAATTTATTACTACCTGGCTACAGGTAGGCTGAGTGATTTTGCTGATGTTGGCTCAGTTTGGCTGGGCAGGTGTTTGGGTCTTGGTTAAAGCTTATTTACATAATGGACAGTCAGTAGGCTGCTGCCTGATGTGGGATGGCCTTGGCTGGAATGATTGGCTCAATTGTACATATTTCATCCTAACATAGGCATATCCTTAGGGCATTGCAGAGGTCTATCAGAGGAAGAAAAAATGCTTAAGCACTCAATCATCTCTGCTCACTTCAAGTTTGTCCATTTCCCATTGGCAATTCACATGACCGAGGTCAGTCAATTTGAGAGGACACTGCCAAATGGCAGGATTGCAAAGATGGGATTCCAGCTGGACTCCTTGGGGGAGGTCTAGTTTAGTGACTGGCTGTATCATAGAACTTTCTTCTAAGGAACCTTCTAAACTTTTGAAATGGAACATAATTTAAATGTACACTGTGTGCCATTCTACCACTCATATAGAATGTAGGCTTTGTAACACTGCTCTCTCCTCTGCTCTCTGGGAAAAAAATGTCCTGTTGAGCATGCTCAAGGAACAAAAATATGTCTAGCCATCGAAGAACTGCTCAGCGCTGATAACACAGTTTTAGGAAGGTAGATGTGGGAGGAAATTTCCTATAATCAGGAGTTCAAAAATGGCATGAAACGTTGAGCTGAAAAGGAATCTGAATTTCCAGAATTTGGACCCTGTGATAAAGTAATTCTCAGTTTGAGGGATCTTGACCCTTTGAGAAATGTAATACAAGCTTGGAACCTCATTTCTTAAAAATTTACGTATTCACAGCATTTTGCATACAGTTCCAAGCATTTCATCCTCTCCCTAAATGACTTAATCTCTAATGGGGAAAACAGAAACCTCTCTAAATATTTCAATTTGAGAGAATTTAATGAAGAGAATTGGTTACACAGATTCTGGAAGGGGTAGAAATGCACAATGAAAGAGGGCCTGGGTGAGCTGAAAGGAGGAGGAGTAGAAATGAGAAACTGTTAACGGCCCTGGATTGGAGCATAGGAATGCATGGTTGGAGACCCTGGGCTCTTGCTTGTGTTGCTATTGGAGACACACACAGCAGTCAGAAACCAGAAGACATTTACCTGTTTTTTTCCTCTGGACTCTGAATATCTCATCAAGGTGTTCCATTAGCAAAAACTGGTCAGATACCACTGTCAAGGAGGCCTGAAAAAGGTAGTTTGAAGACTCTAATGTGCCTGGAATAGAGAGTAGAGCAGAGATGGGTGGAAAATGGGGATTGAGAATAGACACATGACCATCACAGTAGCTAAAGCGCAAAAAGTAGATTTAAATAAAGATATGTGAATATTTAACAGAACTCAAGGGCATGAATAATAAAAAAGTGTGTGTGTGTGTGTGTGTGCATGTGTGCACGTCTAAATTCCAGTAACATGGCAATTGATAGAATACTAACACTTAATACCTGTTATGTGCCAGACAGACTTGAATATATTACTAATATATTCACAACTGTTGCAGCCTAATGACTTCTTTCTTATTTTACTGAAAACCCAAATACTGGTGTCTTTGGAATGAGACACATTTGTTTGCATTCCCAAATTAATTATTTACTTAAATTAGGGAAGTTACTTGACATCTGTTTCCTTACTTGGACAATACTATCCATCAGTGGTATTTTTAATGACAGTTTTTTATTTAAGACCCTTGAGGGGCCTGGGTGGGATAGTAGGTTGAGATTCCAACTCTTGGTTTCAACTCAGGCTATGATCTTGGGGTCCAGAGATGGAGCTTTATAATGGGTTTTGTACACAGCACAGAGTCTGCTTGAATTTCTCTCTCCCTCTTCCTCTGCCCCTTCCCCTCGTTTGCTTTCTCTCTCTCGCTAATAAATAAATCTTTAAAAAAAAAAAGACCATTGAAACAAACTAGTTGAGCATCTGGTTCATGTTTGGTGTAATAATTATTGCTTCGCCCTTAATATCAGGTAAGGAGTTTGGTGAATTTGAAATATTGATTGCCGTAATGGTTAGTCTTTTATTCTTTCAATGTACACGCCCTTTGTAATGTGACTTTGACACTTCTCCCGTAAAGAGGAAGAATCTGTTTTCCTACACTTTGAATGTGGCAGAGTGTCAGTGTGCCCATTCTGAGCCTTGGCCTCAAGCAGTCTTGCATTTTTATACTCACATTCTTGGAGCCTTTTTTAGCCATCATGAGAAGCTTCCTAGGTAGGAGGTTGAGAGACTACCATGGAGCTTAGTCAACCTGATTCAACCCAGCTAAGGCCACAGACATGTGGAGACCCCAGCCAAGATCAGAAATCCAACACTCTGCTGACCATCCAGCTGACCACAGTTGTATGAACAAGGCTGTCCTAGCACAGCTAGGCTCTAGCCAACTTCTGTATTGCTTCTCTAAATAAATGTTCAGTGTTTTAAGTCACTAAATTCTGATGTGATTTGTTATGTGGCAAGAATAGCTCACTGAGTCAATCTCATTAATACTAAATAGTATTAATACTGTATTATTAGTACTGATACTAATAGCTTATATCATACACTGTTTCAAACATGGTAGATGATACACCTCTATAATTAACCAAAAGAACTTGCTACATTATAACTTCTTAAATTTCCTCATCTCCTCTGTACCGTTCTCAGACCGTGCGCCAAACTGAGGCAGTTCCCCAGCAAAGTGGTAGTGTTTGCCTTGTAACTGGTGTTTGCTATATGGGGATGATAAGCAGGATTTTGAGTGATTCAGGAGCTTTCTAATTGCCTGGCAATGGCTTGGCAGGACCTGGGCGTGGCCTAGACTCCCACCAGTAGAACTTGCTGAAATCCCAAGCTCTTCTTGTTCCTCCTGTGGCATCCTTCCATTCAGTGCTGCTAAAGCTTCTCGTAAGCCCTGAAGATTTCCAGGAGCCAGGAGGCCGTCTTCATAGACTGCCTGTATTCATCTGAATATCTGTTATTAGTTATCTGAAGGCTTGATTAGGCCTGAATAATACACTTCTGAAGCGGCTCAATCAGAGGGCTGGCGTTCTGGGTCTGGTTGGTAGTAGGCCTCAGTTCCTCTCCACACGAACCTCCCCACAGACTTGGTAGATGTTCTCACAACATGGGAGCTGGTTGCTCCCAGAATGAGTGAGAGGGAGCAGGGCAGAAACTGCAGGGCTTTCTATACCCTAACCTCATACATTCCTCATTTCACCATTTTTTTTTTCTTGCGAGGAGTGAGTCACTAAGTCTGAAAATCAAAGAGTTTCATTAGGCTTCACATTTTGAAGGAAGTGACAATTAGTGGACGTATTTTTTATAAGAAGTGACAATTAATGGACTTACTTTGAAACTATCACATCCTATAAATTCAGATGACTTCATGCATGAATCCCCAGTTTTTCCTTCCCCACATATAAGTCCACTCTCATGCTTGTACTGTAAGAGGGTGGAATAGCAGGAGTGCATAGTTTCTCTCCCTGAGAGACAACGGGAGGACAGAGGATCATACACCTTTTCTTGTTGACCCTTAGCTTTTATATATACCCAGTATAGTCCTGTCGTTTGCTCTATAATGGTAGGATGTCATAGGTATGCCTCGTCCCATCTTAGTACTTACCAAAAATACATCAAAAGCATGACACTGGTTCTCTTCTTACTTGTTCTAGTGGGACTTTGCATGTAGCAACAGTTAGGGTCACCAATACTGTTTGGTGTTGTCCTAGCCACGAGGAAGTGGCAGTGACAGGATATGTACTTTTTCTCCTGTTTACCTCTCTCATCACCCACATCCTTCTTTCCCTCCCCCATCAGTCAGTGCTTGAGCCCTGAACTCTACCAGCTGCTGGGAAAGTAGAGCGGTGGCTTAGTCACTGTAAGGTACTGACTGTCTGAAGTTTTGTCCCTGAAAATTTCAAGGTTCTTTATTGAAAAGGAAGATTCATGGAAGCCATTCTAGACCTATTGGATAAAATCTCTTAGGTGGCTGTTGGAAACCGCACTTAGTCATTTTGAGAACCACTGGCTCTCATTTCATAAGATTGGGTCATTGTTACCATGATGATGGCTTTTGACTTTTTGAATCAGCAGCTCTCAAACTTTGGCAGGCATCAGATTGTTGGCCCCTGTCCCCAGAGTTTTCTGATGGAGTAGATCTGGGGTGAAACTGATAATTTGTAGTTGCAACAAGTCCTCCGCTGATGATGGTATTGCTGTTTCAAGGATCACATTTGAGAACCAATCATGTAAATACTAAATAGTAATATTTTTCAAAAGTAGATGTAGGTTTCTTTTAATCAGATCTAACTAGAACTCCCAGAGACACAGTATTTTGGAGATCATGATGCCAGACTCCTTCTTTTGATTTTTGAAAGAAAAGTTCAGCAACTTCATTTTGGTTGTTAAGCAAGTTAAAGCAGATGTAGAAAGGATAGGGTTTTCTGACTCCTAGTCCAGTATATTCTCCATTGATTACTCCACTTTGGAACATCCATTTTTGTGTTTCTGGGGCCAAATTGTCAGTGTCTTATAAAGGATAATCATCTCCACTTAAATCAAAGGTCAGAGAGGATGGTGAAATTAGGGGTTCTTGTAAAACTGAATACAAAGCAAGAAGTCATCTGCCTCACAGTTAAAGAGGATATTGTTTTGCCTTTTTAGGTGTCTTAGTTAAATCATCAGAGAAACATTTTCTTTTTATGAAGGATATTAAGAAAAGTACTGAAATATGAAGCTGTTGTAAACAAAGGCTATAGTTTTGGTTGCAGAAACTGCGTCCGACTGCCAAGAAAAATATTAACATAGAAACAGATAGTCTGAGGGTATATGAATAGTGACATTTCAGATAAATACTCAGCACATGACCCCACGAGGCAAAAGCAAAAGATAACTTTATAAAATGTGTGGCTGCACAGACCCAAGGGCAATATAGTGACTATGTCCAGTTTGTTGTTGACTAAATAAAAAGAAATTTGATTCATCACAGATGAGCAGTAATTGTCTTCATAACTAATTATTTATATCATAAGGCAATCTGTGTTGTTTTCATGATTTCCAGAAGAGAATGCATCAGCTTGAAAGGGAGGAGATCTTGCCGGTTTAGAAATGACATCTGGGGGCGCCTGGGTGGCTCAGTGGGTTAAAGCCTCTGCCTTCAGCTCAGGTCATGATTTCAGGGTCCTGGGATCGAGCCCCACATCCAGCTCTCTGCTCAGCGGGGAGCCTGCTTCCTCCTCTCTCTCTGCCTACTTGTAATCTCTCTCTCTCTGTCATATAAATAAAATAAAATCTTTAAAAAAAAAAAAGAAATGACATCTGGAAGGATTTGAAATTGAAAGGCTTAGCAAGAAAAATTAGAGCTGCTTACAGATGCCAGAGTTGAAGCAGATCTAAGTAAATGGGCCTGTTCTAGACCCCTGAGGTAGGTTGGGGTCCTCAGAAGTGAACCCAAGGCAGCGATGGGTACCTGTTTTAAATAGGTAGTGCTCCCAGGGGGAAGCCAGTAAAGGGGAAGGGGAAGCAGAACAGATAGAAGGAAGTTGAGCAACAGGAAAGTCCCAAGCAGGGAAGATTCACCTAAACCCACAGGGGAACTGGCGTCTCTGAGTTCTGCCTCAAAGCTGTCCTGAATCTGAAGAAGTTGTGCGTTCATCCCCCTACCCTGGCCATTGACCGAAGGCTGCCCGGGCACTTGTACCTCTGTGGGAACATGCAAAGTGCTTCAGGGACCTGGGAAAGCGCTCCGTTAGAGGAGCCATGGTTTCTGAGAGTTAGAAATCACATTAAAGCTGGGGGAGGGACACACAAAGCCTGTCACAAGTGTTCTGAAGGGAACTTATCATGTCCACGTCGAGACTCAAACTTTCCCTTGGTGTTAGGGTTGTTCAAAAGAATACATTTCTGGAAAAATTATTAGCAAGTCTGTTAACTCACACATAAGTTATATTTCAAACACAGCCTTCCTGGTAATAGAACTGATACTTTGATCTTCATCTGATTGATCCTTGCACATTTTTTTTAAACATTTTTTTAAAGATTTTATTTATTCATTTGACACACAGAGAGAGATTACAAGTAGGCAGAGAGGCAGGCAGAGAGAGAGGAGAGAGGAGGAAGCAGGCTCCCTGCTGAGCAGGGAGCCCGACGCGGGCCTCGATCCCAGGACCCTGGGATCATGACCTGAGCCGAAGGCAGCGGCTTTAACCCACTGAGCCACCCAGGCGCCCGATCCTTGCACATTTTTTCCCCTCATTTTTGTTTTTGAATTTCCTTAAATTCTTCTAAATATGTATCAGGGTTCTTCTATCTTTTGAACTTTCTTTTTTTATCTCAAAATACTTTATGATTTATGACTCTTTTTGAGACTTTCCAAGGAAATCACTCTTACCCTATTTTATGTTATTATTATTAATTTTTTCAGTGATCCAAGATTCATTGTTTATGCACCACACCCAGTGCTCCGTGTAATACATGCCCTCCTTAATACCCACCACCAGGCTCACCCATTCCCCCACCCCCCTCCCCTCTATAACCCTCTTTTGAGCTTTCTATAATGAAACATATCTTCTAACAAAATGTCCTTAGATGACTGACACTGGCGGGTACATAGCACTTGGATATCTCCTGACAACTCCACCTAGTTAGAGTCACACATCACTGAAGCACATCGAGGAATCAGGAGCAGATTGCTGAAGATCAGTGCAGCTGTACACCAGCCCCAAGAACATGCCTCCCTCCCTGATCATTTAATATAGAATGCTGGCATCCAGATGTAGTGGCCTGATACCCCATGTAGACAGGACAGGAAATAATTTCTACATGATAGGACATGGATTTGCCAGTCTATAAAGAGACACTTGAATCATTTGTCAGTGTGTCGTGTCATTGTAAACTTGCAGTTACTTTTCCAACCGCGGTGGAAATGGGAAACAGAGAAAGGTATGAGAGCCATCTTCTGGAGAGATCTGTTAACAATCAAACTGGATTGTGCACTTCTTTACTGTGTTCCTCCTCCTGTCCCTTTGCCAGAATGGAACCCACAATCCCTTTAACTGGGCCTGCTCCTCCATACATGATGTAAGTCAGTGAAAGGAGAACCTTCCGTGTAGGCTCAGCCCAAAATTCTTGGAATCCTTCCCAGTTCCTGTGTCTCACGGATCCATCCATATATCCTGCTAATATCTTTGACCACTTCTCATCTTCCCGTACTACCCTATGCCTTTATACACTTTCTCCCCAGTAACTACATGAGTATTGGCCAAGTAAGGCCAGTAAGGTCTCCCAGCCTTTAGTACTAACAACAACTAATCTGTATTAATAATGCTGTCGAGTTCTTATTTTCTTTAAGCATAAATTTCATCATGCTGATTCTGATTTAAATGATGGCATGCATTCCACTTTGGAAGGCTGATAATGGCTCCCAAGATATGCGCCATCGTAATCTCTGGAACCTGTGATATTACTGTATTTGGAAAAAGGGTCTCTGCATCTGTAACTAAATGAAGGATCATGAGATGAGGATATTATTCCAGATTATCCAGGTGGATCATAAATGCCATCGCAAGTGTCTTCATAAGAGAAAGGCAGAGGGAAACACTCAGAGGAGCTGATATGAAGGAGAGCAGAGAAAGGCGAGGCCAAGCCGTGTGGCCAGCAGCTACCAGAAGCTGGACTAGGCAAGGGAGGGTTCTCTCCTAGAGCTTCCAGAGAAAGCCTGGCCCAGCCCACACCTTGATTTCAGACTTCCAGCTACTATAACTGTGAGAGAATAAATTATTATTGTTTTAAGTCACCCCATTAGTGGTAATTTGTTACAGTAGCCCCAGGAAACTATTAGGACCCATTGTCCTTAAGATAGTGATCAAACTATTTTTATGTTGTTCAAAGCCTTTTGTGATCTGGGCTCTGCCTTCCATTTCCTAACCTAACCTCCAATCATTTCCCCAAACGAATTGTGTGCTCCAGCGATTGGGAGTGACTGGAAGGTCTTGAATTGTGCCATTTCCTTCCTGTACTTCCTGAAATTACATATGCACTTACATTTTTCCAGAACTCCCAAATGTTTCTTGATGTACAACAATCCATTTAAGTGCACTAAAAAGCCTATGTGGTAGGTGAGTGAGATGGAAAGGGAATGTGGATATGCCAATCTGAGCTTTTAAAAATGAATTTTATGGGGCAATTTGTATAAAAATGCATCGACATGTGTGTGATTTATTGTCACTCAAACATGAATGAAAACTTATCCTAAATTTATCTTATATTTACCAGATCTGTAATTACAGTGCTAAGTCTTTCCAAGGATGATGGTTGAGGTTTCAAAAAGGGAACTTTTTCACATTTTTAAGGATTAATCCTGGCATATCCATGGCCATTGTGATAGATTGTGTTGGTGTCTAATCCAGATCCTATCCCATTTACTGGACTATGTAATGGGGCCCCTGAAGCTGAGAGTATTTGATGTTTTTTTTCCCCCTAACTTTGAGATAAAATGGACATACAACATTGTATAATTTTAAGGTGTGCAACTTGTTGATTTAATATACTCTGTACTGCATTGTGATTACCACCATAGTCTTAGCTATGGCCTCCATCACAATGCATAGTTAATCTTTTCTATAGTGAGACTATTTGAGATCCACTCTTAGCAGCTTTCAAGTATATGGTACATTTATCTATTGTCATGGTGCTGTACATTACATATCTGGACTAGTGCGTCTTTTAGCAGGAAGTTTGTGCTCTTTGACCCACAGCCCCATTTCTTTCACCACCCCCAAACTCCTGGTAACCACTATTCTACACTCTCTATTTCAGTGAGTTTGGCTTTTCAAGATTCTACATATAAATGAGATCATACAGTATTTGTATTTCTGACTTATTTCATTTAATGTAATGTCCCCAGGGACCATCTGCATTATCACAGATGGCAGGATTTTGTTCCTTCTCATGGCTTAATACTCCATTGCATGTGTGTGTATGTATACATATAAACACAAATATACACATATACATGTGCACATATGTACACACACGCATATACACCACATTTTCTTTATCCATTTTTCTGCTGATGGGCTCTTAGGTTGTTTCTAGATCTTGGATATTGTGAATAATATTGCTATAAACGTGGGAGTGTAGATACCCTGTTTTCCTTTCCTTTCCTTTCTAATTAAAAAATGGGACCTAATTAAAATTAGGGGACTCTAATTAAAAATGGAACTCTAATTAAAAAGGACCTCAGTAGGCATTTTTCCAGAGAAGACATACAAATGGCCTTCAGGTGTGTGAAAAGGTGCTCTGCCTCACTAATTATCAGGGAAACGAAAATCAAAACCACAATGTGAGATACCGCCTCACACCTGTTAGAATGGCTGTTATTAAAAAGACCAGAGAGAGTGAGTGTTAATGAGGATGCGGAGAACAGAACTTTCATGTGCTGTTGGTAGAAATGTAAATCAGTACAGTCAGTGTAAAAAATACTATGGTGGTTCCTCAAAAAATTAAAAAGAGAGTATTGGCTAATAAAGGCTCATAACTGTCCTTTCTACACCAGTAGCCTACGACTGCCTGACAAGGAGGTAAAACAGATCAGTGCCTGTGCCTCAGGTGAAACCAGTCCTCAGGGGTTGTGCAGCTTAGGACCACCTCTGGTATCAGCTGACACTTTCCACCTAAGACCACACCCTTGCTCAGGTCCTTCCTCTGTCCATCTGCTCCCCTCACTCCATTTCTCTGGAGAGTACTGCCTCAAGAAGTTACTTACACTCCAATTCCTACCTCAGACTCTGCCTCTGGGAAATGTGACCCAAGACAGGCAGAATTCCAAACTTCCTCACTATCAGTACTTGTAGCCCAAGTCCCAAATCAGCCAAGAATTGAAGGAAAACCTCTATTATCTAACACTGTCATAGGAACCATGGTAATAAATATGAAGGGGTCAAAGAATTTGAATCACTTAAGGTATAAAAATTTCTTTCTGCACAGATTTTTATGGAGTGCCATCAGTGAGTCCATGAATGAGTAAACAAATGTTCTGAAAACATGAATGGACTCTAATAGCCTGCAGCGGTGGTTTCCCAGCAGTACACACAAGTGCTCCTCCTCCTCGGTGGGAGTGTGTCCTGAAGCAGAGTTTGAAGCTTAGCATCTCCCTCGCCTAAGTGACCTACTGCCACGTCAGGGCTGAACTCCACTTACTCTTCCATGAAGCTGCTTCTAGAGGTTGGCTAAATCCCCTGGAAGCAAGCCTGCTTCCCACTAAATGCTATGCTGTTTGAATAATTTATTTGTCTTTTATCAAATACCTAAGAGATCAGAGTTACTGCTGCTGAAGTAAGAGTGTTTTGAATGTTGCAGACAAAAGCAGAATGACTGATAACATGAAAACAATCCCATTGTTAAAGGCAAGACAGTCCGTAGGGGAAATGCTGCTTCAGAATTTGAATGGAGAACGGGGTAGTGGGGAGTTCTGAGTGAGGACTGGGCCTGCCATTTGTAGTTTGTGTAACCTTGAGGAGGTTGGTTGATGACATCGCAGTGTCACTGGGAGGAGTAAATGGCATAACGCTTATGCAGTGTGAAAGCATTAACAGCATTTAACACAGTTTATTATTATTTCTGTTTTCTTTCATGGCCCACAGGGTTATTCATCTTTCATTCACTATACTTACATGAATCAAATTTCAGGATAGCAAGCAAATATTGTGGATGTGTTAAAATTAATTTCTGTTATAGGTCTTAGACTTAATATAAATTCATCCCACTATTCTACACTGAATAACCAATAAAATTTCCAAGTTAATAACTTTGTTGTTTAACTTAAAATTATATTTATCAACCTCTGTGGTCCATTACATATAGAAAAATGATCTCCTGTGTACCAAGCACTACTGGAGGCCATCCTAAGATGCTAAATGTCATGCGTCTTATTGTGGAGAAGGAAGGAGAGGCATTATACTGATATATACAGGAAGGATTATGCATTTATAAATTGTGCCAACTTCTAAGAACAGGATGGATGCGATGAGAGAGAAAAGCAGGACCTTCTGATAAAAGGTCAGAGAAGGCCTCTCTGAGGAATTGATAACTAGCTGAGTTCTGCATGATTAGTAGGAATTGGCCAGATGAAGTTCTGGGGGAGGAATCACTAAACAGAACAGCTTCTAGGATGACCCTGATTTTGGAAAAGCGGTGTGCTAATGGAGAGGCATGGCAGAGTGGGAGTGTCTGTTTTAGGGTAGGTAATTATGGTAACATTTGAGAAGAGCAATCCAATCATTTTGGGCAAGATATTAAACCTCTCAATGTTTTCTTATCTGTAAAATTGAGCTAATGTTTACCATTAGGTTGACTTCAGTTCGCATATACAACTTAGATTTTGCCCTGCACATAGTGAATGATTGTACAAATTTTTATTTTTTAAAGATTTTATTTATTTGTGAGAGAGCATGAAGGAGCACAAGCAGGGGGAGGAGCAGAGAGAGAGGGAGAAGCAGGCTCTCTGATGAGGAGGAGCCTGATGTGGGGCTCCATCCCAGAACCCTGGGATATAATGTGAGCTGAAGGCAGACACTTAACTGAGTGAGCCACCCAGGAGCCCCTGTTATTTTTCTTATATGCATATAAACACTATTTGTTGTTTCCAAGTTGGTAACTCATCATTAGTGACCACTCAACATTTAATTATGTTTAAAAGCGTAATGCAAATGAATGGGGCACATACAGCATATACAGAAATAGGTAGAAAAGAAAGGGGAAGAAAGTAGCAGACTGAATAACTCATTTCACAAAGTGAGAGTCAAAGGGTAAAATTGATAGAATAAGAAAAGGAGAGTTAGTGAAGCTACTTAAAGTTTCCCAGATAACCACAAGGAACATCAAAAATAGTGGTAACTGTTGAAGGGGTGGGAAAGGAGGACAGCAGTGGGAAATGAGTGGGCTAAGTCTCATGTAACTGACAACACCTGCATCAGTATTACCCAGCTATTAGGACAGATTGCTGAGACAGACTGTGTCAACATGATTTAGTTGTTGTAACAGAAAAACTTTGCCTGAGAAAGATAAGATTATTCATCAATAAATAACTTGACTATTGCCTTCAGGAAATTCCAGCAGATCAATATTTCTGAGATAACTGCTCATTTGGGAGAACATGTCACTTGTCAAACATTTTCTTATCCAGACACATTTTAAGACCTTTACCTCACTCTATGGCAATTGATGTCCAATCTCAGTTGCTTAAACCATTTAGGTGTAGACCTCATAAGCCTGTAAAGATACATTCTGACCTTCCCCTCTGAGACACTGCTAAAGCTCTATCAATATGATGTTCTCTCTCATTGAACTAATTTTTAGTAAATTTAGCTTTGCTTTATTTACAGATCATCTAATTCAACAAAGCAAAACTCAAAAGGTCATGTCTAATTGATAGTTGAGCAGACATTGGTCGAAACATAGTATTCAGAAATCTGAATGAAACACCAGTAAAAGTACAACAGAAACATATAGAAATAGTCACCTGAGAAAAGAAGCTTAGAAGTGGTGTCTTCAAGAATAGAACTAAGGGGCGCCTGGGTGGCTCAGTGGGTTAATGCCTCTGCCTTCGGCTCAGGTCATGATCTCAGGGTCCTGGGATGGAGGCCTACATCAGGCTCTCTGCTCGGCAGGGAGCCTCCTTCTTCCTCTCTCTCTCTGCCTGCCTCTCTGCCTGCTTGTAATCTCTCTCTCTCTGTCAAANCCTTCTTCCTCTCTCTCTCTGCCTACCTCTCTGCCTGCTTGTAATCTCTCTCTCTCTCTGTCAAATAAATAAATAAAATCTTAAAAAAAAAAAAAAAGAATAGAACTAAGATGGGGTGCCTGGGTGGCTCAGTTGGTTAAGTGTCTGCCTTCAGCTCAGGTCGTGATCCTAGAGTCCTGGAATCGAGCCCCCCATCAGGTTCCCTGCTCAGTGGGGAGCCAGCTTCTCCCTGTCTCTTTCCCCCCGCCCCTGCTCATGTGCTCTCTCTTAAATAAATAAATTTTAAAAAAATAGAACTAAGAGGCTTGCTTTCATTCAGATTTTATGCATTGTTTCAGTTTAACATAAGGATTCTGCTTTGACGAATATTAAAGTTACACTACATGAGAAGATAGAAATGATTGGAAACACAAAAATCACTAAAATATTCAGTTTTCCAGAAAGTGACACCCTGTTGTCCTTTCAAGATTTTGCCTGATTTAACTTGATTCTGCTGAACCAGCAGAGGATCTGAACCATAGTAGGCATTCAGATTCACTAAACATTGTGGAATTGAGCTTACACTTGAATCACATAGCAGTTAAAAATCTTAGATATTTCCAGTGGCTAAGATGCCGTGTCTTGGGTGCCTGGGTGGCTCAGTTGGTCAAGTGTCTATCTTAGCTCAGCTCCTGGGATGGAACCCCACATCGGGCTCCCTGCTCGGTAGGGAGCCTGTTTCTCTTGCTCCCTCTGCTTCTCCCTCTGCTGTTTCCTCTGCTTGTGCTCTCTGGCTCCTGTGTGCGCGCTCTCTCTCTCTGTCAAATAAATAAGTGAAATCTTTTTTTCTTTTAAGATTTTATTTGTTTATTTCACAGAGAGAGACCTAGCAAGAAAGGGAACACAAGTAGGGGGAGTGGGAGAGGGAGAACCAGGCTTCCCCCTGAGCAGAGAGCCTGACGTGGGGCTCAATCTCAGGTCCCTGAGATCATGACCTGAGCCGAAGGCAAACAGTAAACGACTGAGCCACCCAGGTGCCCCAGAGATGCGATTTCTTGATTGGTCTGTTGATTTACGTTTTAATGGAATCAGCTATCAATTTGGGGGGTTTGCTTGGAGACCCTCCTTTGGGGTCAGGAATAAAGTAGCTGTGGAAGAGAAATGAAGGGAATTAACTACTTAGGTGTCTTTTTAAGTTCGCTCTGAGTCCATTTTTGAGGATTCAGGGCAGCAAATTAAGCATGTATGTCAGTTAGCTCTCCCTTTAAGAGAGAACCTTCCATGAGCAGTGTATTAGATGACAGCCTCCAGCTGCTGCACCCTTGGAATCCATGGCATCATTTTGCAGAGATTCGCTCTCCCTGGGTATCCCTAGCTTGTTAGTACAGTGAGGAAACGGAGCCAGGTCATCCCTGCCCCAAGCAGGACTCCTCTTAACAGGAACTCTTTGCTCCAGGGGTGCCCACTGGCCCAGCCAAGGCACTCAGTGCTCACACCTCTTACCTTCTCTTTTTTCATAGTTGCCGGACTCACACTGTGAGCCAAAGGCTCTCCCTCCCTACTGCTGTTTCCTCTCCTTTTTATTCTTTATAGGAAAATTTTCCCAAGAAACCTTTTGCACATCTCTTTCTCTGTAGCCATATGCTTCTCAGAAGACCCAAACTGATAAATGTATAAAACCAAGGAATTAGCTTATGGTGGTGAGGGGAAAGCAAACGTTTGTCTTCCCCTTCTGAAGGATAGAAGTGTGTCCTACGGCCTCTTCTCCTCTCACTTCTTACAAGAAACTTAAGCAACTTTTGGAAGCCCTTCTGAAATTTTCCTGAAGTGGAGAGGTTGGGCTGTTAATGTGCCATGCTTCCTTTTCTCGTCAGTTCCTCAAAGGATCAAATACACATTAAGATTACGGACGTTGGACAGCTGCTTTGTGTTTTAGTAAAAAAAAAAAAAAATTATATTAGTTCTAATGTTCCCTGTTTAACTTCTGATTTTAGTCATTTGAGTTTTTTTTCTTAGTTCATCTAGCTGAGGATTTGTAACTTTTCAATCCTTTCAAAAAAACAACTCTTAGTTTCTGTGTGGTTTTTTTTTTTTTCCCATTGTATTTTAGTCAGTTTTCTAAAGAGAAGGAGCCTATGCACCAGTAGACTGCTGATCCCCTGGTTCCATGCAGAAGCACAGCTTAGATGACATGTATTAGAGGGAAGAAACAGCCCCGTGTGTGAGGTACAGACAAGGTTTGTACCACGGTGATTGTTGGGTACCTGGGTTTCATATGTCCCTCATCACGAAGGGCTTGCTGCCCATTGCAGGGTAGCCTCTTGAAGCCACGGTAGCTAGCCCCTTCAGGGTCTGCCTCACCGCGTTCCTGACTTCCGGTGTAACCCCACAGTCCAAGACCAAGTGAGGCAGGAGCGTGAAGGCCTGGCTGTATCCACATATTGGGCACAACTCTAATGGACAGTAGTTCAGAGATTCCCCTTGTGTTGATGCAGCTTCCTTGGGTCTTCCTCACCGTTCAGTGTCCCCTCAGCCTTCCTTCCACAGGTGTTGATCACAAATAAACATCTTATGCCCCAGACTGTTTTGGCATCTGATTCCAGAGAATGCAACCTGCACCAGTCACTGAGCATAAATGTGAAAGAAAGAAAAAACAAATAGAAAGTGTAAATGAATTCAAAGAAAAGGAATTTGGAGCATGTGGACAAATAAAAGTTAATATAGGTGAGTTGGTTTCTCCAGAAACATTTTATAACCTTGGGAAGCTACTTTGAATTATTTGTATATGCAGTGCTATAGAACAGAAAGACAACTGGCCTGTAAAATCCACTAAAAACAGATGCACACATGCAAGTTTTTCTTGAGACCTGGACATTTCCCTATGACGTGACAGGCACTAGTTTGTGGAGTCTTCATGAGCTTTGGTACAATTGGTTAAATTCTCTCCTGTGTTGACTGTAAAATCATCAGGGAGCACTGAACGCTTTGAAAAGTGAAGTCTAGAGGGAGACAGCTACCTTCCTGGGCTGGATTTGTGGTCCCATCAAAGTGGAGAAATACACAAAGGCCTCAGAGAAGGCCACTTCCAATGAGCCACTGCCTGTGTCCTGTCTTACGGAAATTCTCTTTAGTTGATGCAGTTATTTGTCCCAGTCTCTGCTTCATCTTATTTGTGACAGTCACTCCATTGTAGGAATCCCTTACCAAATTACTATGGGAGCTCGAATACTTACTAGGTGCCTAAAAATATATGAAACTAGAATAGTGGAAAATTTAGTGCCTGTCTGCTGTGTGTGTGTGTGTGTGTGTGCGTGCACGTGCACACACACACACCAAATCAAAACATTTTCCTGATGATGGCCTGTGTGCCTATTCTTGGGGGTTGGGTGGGGAGCGAATTCAGAAATGCAGCCAGCAGATGGCGACAGCTGATCACATTTGAACTTAGGTAAGCTAGGTTTTCAGAAGTAGTTTTCTTTGGAGACCTCATTCTCCTCTCCTCAATTACTTTATCTTGTTTGTTTTTCCCTTCCCTTTCAGTAAAGTCAGACCTGCATGTAGGGTCAGAGTTAAAAGCAATTATGAAGGTAATGTAAAGAAAAATACCAATTCAAACTAGGTATTCAAAAATGTTTGCTTTCGTGTTTTTGGGGAGGGCAAGCTTTAGAAACAGGGAGAAGAAAATAGGCCTCTTATTTTGGGCAATTGCCCAAATGCAGGTAGCTCAGTTAAAATGGCTGTTTGTCTCTGGAGTACTCACAGCTACTGCTTCCAACATACGTTCTTCGTGTTTTGCTCTCACGTAGAATTATTGGTCAAAAATGGTGGGCTCCACCGCTAGAGGACGTATTTTACAGATCATAAATGCTTAATTCCTTTCAAAGTTAAACACAGAAAGTCACAAAGCAGCATGAATTCCAGGCCTGAGTCTTGCTTGAGGTTATCTTTCCACCATCTTCAACTGCGTGCCTGCAGATGAGGTGCCAAGGGGTCAGTGTGTGTCTGGACTTGGTAAGAAAAGCCAGTGGAATGTTTCATTTCTTTCTGGACATAAAGCTTCTTTGTGCACAATGTATTGTAATGCTGGGATGCAGAGTTCTCCTTGGGGCAAAAAGAAGGGATACGAGGGACCCGAAACATAAGCCAAGTATATAGTTTTTTGTGAAGGTCAATGTCAGGATGGAGGAAGTTTACAGAATATGCCAATGACAGAAAATAAGAGTCGTTTACGATTTCCTCACTTTAAAAAATGATGTTAAAAGGGAGGATGCTTGGCTGTTCTCTAAGTGTTAATGTTTAAGGTATTCTATTGCTTCAGAATCGTGACACCACAAGACAGGATGCCCATGTGTCTAAGTAGGCAAGGTCAAGCTGGAAGGCCAGAGACAAGGAGCAGAGGAAGGTGTGTGTGTGTGTTTGTGTGTGTGTGTGTTATTAAAAAATATTCCTGTCTTTGTGTCACAGATTCTAGGCCTGGCTGTCTTTTAAGTTTTGGCTGTTATTTCTATATCTAAATGTAAGGTATCTGTGTCCCCACAGAAAATCCTTCTAGTTATCTGGCTAGTTATGTTCATCTAGTAAGCAGTTATTGAAATACAAAACAACATAGAAACAGTTTTATTTTCATTTTTATGTTTTATTTTTAAATATTTACTTGAGAAAGAGTGAGAGAGAAAGAGCAGGAGGGCACAAGCCAGGGGGAGGGGCAGAGGGAGAGGAAGAAGCAGAGTCCCCCCTGAGTAGGGTGCCCAACTCTGGGCTCCGTCCCAGGACCTCAGGATCTTGACCTGAGCTGAAGGCAGATACTTAATGGACTGAGCCACTCACGTGCCGCTAGAAACAATTTTTAAAGAAAAAATTCAGTATTATCCATCATAATTTTATTCCATTTGATGTCTTCATTGAATACCCTGAGCAGATTTTCAACAGTCAACTATAGAACGGTACACCTTTAACATCTGTTTATTTGTGGAAATGTAAAGACTGTAGCTGTGGCTGCATAAGGGAGAAGAAGAAAAAAAAAGCAAGTGGAGGAAAGAGTTTTAAAGGAGCTCCTTTAAAAATAACATCCAAATATCTTTTTAAAAACCTCCATCTAAAAATATTCTCCAGAGCATTGGTTGAGTTAAGCCAGTTTTTTTAAAAAGCAAAAAATACACACATACACACAATAGTCCCCTCTTGTCCATGAGAGATACATTCCAAGACCCCCGTTGGTTGCCTGAAACCATGGATGGTACCGACCCCTACATGTGTTTTTTCCTATGTATACATATTGGTGATAAAGTTTAATTTATAAATTAACACAGAACATGTTAACAGTAACTAATAATGAAAAAAGACCAATTACAACAACATACTGTAATAAAAGGTACGTGAATGTGGTCTTTGTCTCTTTCTCAAAATACTGAACTCAACTCACCCTTCCGGTCCTTGTGATGATGCGAGATGATAAAATGCCTACACGACGAGATGAAATGGGGTGAATGACGCAGGCACCATGATGTAGGGTCAGGTTCCCGTTACCGTGTGACAATGCATCAGAAGGAGGAGCGTCTGCTTCTGGACCAGAGTTGGCCTCAGGGAACCTCAACCATGGAAGGTGAAACCACGGGTGAGGGGGAGTCCTGCACATGCATTTGAACACAGTACTTGTGTTTAGAAACCCTCTAAAAGTTAAAAGTCAGGGAAATTATTTAGCAAATGAAGTCACGTTTGTTCATGAAAACGTTTTATTGTCAGGATAAGTAATGAACATGAACGCTTATATTCTTAACATTTTAAAATGTAGGCACGTGCAAACAGTATGAATGCAGAAACACCCTAAATTTAACAATAATTTCATGGAAACTAAGACTGGAATAAAACTCACTAGCATATTTTTAGTAGAAATACTTAAGAGTGATGTTATGGTTTCCCCCTCCCCCCCAAATTTTAACGGCTCTGTCCTTTCTATTAGAAAGACACATACCAGGGGTGCCTGGGTGGCTCAGTCAGTTAAACGTCTGCCTTCAGTTCAGGTCATATGATTTCAGGGTCCAGGGATTGAGCCTCGCATCTGGCTATCACGTAAAGAGGTGAGTCCACTTCTCCCTCTCTTCCTCTGATCTCTCTAGCTTTCACTCTCTCTCAAATAAATAAAATCTTAAAAAAAAAAAACCAAGAAAAAAAAAACCACACACACTTACAAGCACGCACATACACAGTTTAAGTTTTGAGTATTTGTTTCCAGCCTCGGTTTACTTACAAAATGAAAGTATTCTGGTATCCCATGGGTCTGTATCCTAACAACACTCTGAGTATTAAAAAGGAAAAATATTATAAATGACCAGTAAGCATTGTATGAATTTTGGAGTTGGCTTAGTTTTAAGCCCCTTATTGTAAGGCTTTCCGGTCCCACAAGATGCCACAGTGTCTAACTTGGATCCTTAGTTCCTTTGGTTAAAAAGCACTCACCTTTAGAATTTTCTTTGAAGGTAGAAGTGTAACCTGGTAGAGTGCCAACTTTGTGAGTTTTTTGAATCCTGAAGAGCATGAGAATGCTCAGACCAAAGGTAGAAGTGGGCAGGAAGGTCTAAGGTTTTGGAAAGGGAGACTCCTGAAGTGTGTGATTGGGGAGATTTCCCCTATAGTTCTGACCCAGGCAGTTTCCAGATAACGCTGTTTGATCACCACACACTCTGTCCAGTCCAAAAACTAAAACACAAGTCTGGGTCCACACTGTGTAGGCCCCTTGGGGGGGGGGCGCGGGGTGGGTGGGCAGGACTTCCTAATGAGATGCAGGCACTCTGGCCCTGAGAAATGCTAAGCCTAACGCTTTTCCTTCCCATGCCCTCCTCCTCTCTCCTCTGCTGTGCAGAAAAGCCACCCCCAGGCCATTGCTCCTGACAGAGCTAGGTCTGTGATTGCTGCGGGAGAGAACAGTTGAAACAATAGTCAGCAGTCAAAATGGAGGGGAAAGTCTTTGTTAAGGGCAGCTGGGCTCCATACTTGTGGCTGTAAGGAAGCTTTATCTGGGCCTTGCACCTGCTCTTTGCCTCTAGCACTGGTGTAGACAACCAGGAGTTGATTGTAGTCTTCCAAATGGAGATTCAGCAATTTTTAGTGTATGTCCCAGAGTCCTTCCCTCTCCTTCTAAAACCTTCTGTGTGTGCTTTTCCTGCCTGTATTAGCAGTCTGTGAGACAGGTAAGAAAGGGCAAGCTCATTCAGAGGACTGTCTATGCAAACCCAAGTAAAAGAGACCTATTTGCAACTCTGTAGTGGGGACCCCCATCCTGCCCCAAGTCTGTCATTCTTTGCCTAGTTTCCTGGGCCTTTGCAGGAATCTCTGTAAATATTTGTCTTTTTTTTTTTTTTTTTTTTTTTTGGGTATAGAGGAAGGGGGCAGGCGGATGGAGAGGAGGAAAAGAAAGCACAGTTGTGGCTTCTGGACAACATGTTTAGGATGCAGTCATCTTGTTTATGGGTTTGTGGAGTAGTTACTGTACTTCCTACAAATTCCAGTCTGATTTCATAGTTCCAGCCAATATATTCATGGTATTATTTGTGCTGCAGAATAGCTACTGAATGGACAACTCTATCATACTGTGTTCCCATAATCATTTAGAGGAATGAACTTCAGCATTAATATAGGGAGATGTATAATAAAGCAAATGGCCAATCTGTGAACCAAAAACCTTATGAAATTACAGGTTTTTCTTCCCTCTTTTTTTCTAACATACATTTGATTTTATAGGCTCACCGTGGATAATACAAATAAAATTGCTGAAACTTAGAGTGTTTATTAGAGGGCAGAGTGAATTCCAAGGACATACACCAAAAACAAATTTTTAACTTTGTTCATTTGACTCTTTTGCCATAAGTACTAGAGCCAAGAATTAAAATCTTTAGAAGCCATCTTAAATTGGGATCACATGTCTACAAAGCAGTTATATGCATTATTAAAACCTTTGTCTTATATGCATATCTTAAATGTATAAGGTAGTTTTAAAGATGTGTATTTGTAATATTTATGAATATGTTTTAGGTATTTTTGCCACACAATAGTGTCTATAATTAAGGCTTTTTGGGAGTGAGCAAGCGAGTGAGTGTGTGTGTTTGTGTGTGTGAGAGAGATTTTTCAGTTAGTTTTGGTGGCTTATTAGGTCTGTTTTCCAGTCTCTCTTCCTTTCTCTCTCCCATTCTCTCTCTACTAAAACAAGGCAGCTAAGTTGCCCTTGAACCAGTTTCAGACTTGAAAGATTTAGTAAACAAAAATGTTTTATAACCTTTTCAGTGGGAGTTCTTAACAGATGTGCTCTTCCTCATGAGGCTTTCCTGCTGTTTGAGCTTTTCCTCCAAAGCAATTCGTTATAATGGGCAAAAACCCAGGCGGGATAATTATGCTGAAACGGGCCAGCGGCCAGGACACTGCATCAGTCCGTCAGGATGCTAGCTGTCATCCCTGCAAGACTGCTCTAGCCAGTGCAGCTGTGGGCTACTCAGGGACCCAGGGAAGGGACGGGAGGGGATGTCTGTCTGAGTTAGGTGATGGGTCACAAGCTTGTAATGGGCTGAGTTTCTTTAAAGCTACTGGAATAAGCATCACCCGTTCCCTTTAGGGAGCAAAGCATGGAGTGAGGCTGAGGGGGCAGAGATATTATCATAGAATCAGGATGTCTGGTCAAGCAGAAATTTTGTTTTGTTTTTGGTTATTCAAAGTTGCCAGCTGCTGCTTTCTAGAGTGAAGTCACCAAGTCAACATAGAGAAAAGCCCGCTCTTCCAGGAATAAGCCCCAATTTGCTCTTTTAAGCTATGCTACTGTAAGGAATTTGTTCCTCAGAGTGGTTGTGTGAAGGGGCTTTTTCAGGGGAGTTCCAGGTGATCATGAAGTCCTGCCACTCCCTTTGATAGCCTGTGGCCCAGGGAGGTGGAGATACATTTCACTTCTAGTTTCCGAGTACCGTTGCCGCACCCCCACCTCCCCACTGTGTGTCACTCCCTGAGAACTGCCACACTGAGAGCAGGCCTTCTCCAGTCAGCTCCAGTACTGGCCACTGAAGACACTGCCGTGTGCCTTGGTCAGTCAGGACTCCTGACCTTCAGCCGGGGACGGACGGTGGATTGGAGGGGAGAGGAGTAGGGGTGGGCTTCCCTTCAGGAACACTGGTTTCTGTTCTGTTCAACCAAATCTGACAGTATTAACTTTCTATCACTGTCTCAAAAATTACAACTTATTTAGTGGCTTAAGGCAATGTTAAAGTGTTAATCTAGTTTTTGTGGGTGTGGAGTCCAGACCCAGGAATTAGCTGGGTCCTCTGCTCAGGTTCTCACCTGGGTAAAATCAAGGTGTCGGGGCTGCAGTCTCCTCTAAGGTTCTCTTGCAAGTTCACCGGTCCTGTTGGCTAAATTCAGCCCTTACACTTGTGGACACGAGATCCTCAACAACTAGAGGGCTCCCACTTTTCCCTGCCAGGTGGCTCTCTCCACAACATTTGCGCGTCTTCAAAACCAGCAGGAAAAAGTTTCTGCTGGCTTTTTCCTTTTTTCATCTGTACATCCTCTTTTTTTTTTTTCAAGATTTATTTATTTATTTTAGAGAGTGGGGGGAGAGGGAAAAAGAGTGGGGGGGGAGAAAAAAAGTGGGGGGAAGAAAAAGAGTGAGGAGGAGAGAAAAAGACACTTTCGAACAAACTCCCTGTTGAGTGCAGAGCTTGATGTGGGGTTTAATTTCACAATGCTATCATGACCTGAGCGGAAACCAAGCATTGGACACTTAACCAACTGGGCTACCTAGGCAACCCTGTATGTACTCTTTTAAGTGACTTATTGGTTAGGTCAGGTTCACCAGAATAATGTTCCTTATGATTAACTTAGTGAAATAATTAGGGACCTTATTTAGATCTACAAANTTTATTTATTTATTTTAGAGAGTGGGGGGAGAGGGAAAAAGAGTGGGGGGGGAGAAAAAAAGTGGGGGGAAGAAAAAGAGTGAGGAGGAGAGAAAAAGACACTTTCGAACAAACTCCCTGTTGAGTGCAGAGCTTGATGTGGGGTTCAATTTCACAATGCTATCATGACCTGAGTGGAAACCAAGCATTGGACACTTAACCAACTGGGCCACCTAGGCAACCCTGTATGTACTCTTTTAAGTGACTTATTGGTTAGGTCAGGTTCACCAGAATAATGTTCCTTATGATTAACTTAGTGAAATAATTAGGGACCTTATTTAGATCTACAAAACCCCTTTACTTTTTCCATAAAACATTTTTAACAACAGAGAGGTATCCTGTCCTATTCATACCTCCTGCTCACACTCAAGGGGGTGGGATTATGCAGATTCCCAGGGGCTGGGACTCTTGGGAAGAAATCTGTCTGCCGTGCTGATTGGAACATTCCCTTTATTTCCAAGGTAAAATTTAGTGTTCAAACCAGCCGATTGCCATTTGATTTGGATATCGTAACTGTTGTAAACGTTTCCTAATCTATTCAGTAACGAAAGAAATTTAAACTAGAAACCCAACTGGCATAATGTCACATTCATTGAGAATATTTCTAATTCTATACTTAATTGAAAATTTTGTTACTCTCATATCACCTTTATTCAGTCCAACTTGCTTCTATCCAAGAAGCCCAAAGGCATGAATCAGGGTTGAAAGTGACTTTAGAAATATTTAGTGGTTCCAAATTTTGGGGGGTGTTAGAATGTATATATCTGATCACCCCCCACAAAAACTATTAACTTAAATAAAAGGCACAAATGTAAAATGAATTCCATAACATTTAATAACCTTGTATTTTATTAATCACAAAACCACAAACATTTGAAAAATTGTGTAGTGTGTACGTTTATTCTAATTTATTTTAGTATGTTATATATAATGCAATTTCTGCTACTGACAGTTCTTAGTCATATTTTTATAACTTTAAGCAATAAATTTACACTTGCCTAGGGAAAAATTGATCTATTCTAATTTACAGGTGAGGAGTGTATCATTAAGTAAAAGTCTAAGGAAAACTAGATAGGTGAGTTGTGTCATGACCCCAAGTTTCATGAGCAAACTGAAACTAGAATAAAGATCTCCCAGCCCCATGAAACTTGGAGCATATCGTGTTGTTTAGATTTTGAACCACAAACATCCAATCTCTTTGCTCAAAGTCTGCAAGTTAATAGACCCTCTTTGCTTGATGTGTTTGAAAAACCCACAGTAGTTGGGAGCTGAGAAAAATTGAGCAGGCAAGACAGAAGGGTAAAGGAAAGGAGGTTAATTCCAAGTTTCTCTTGAATGAGGTTTTCCTTCCATCATAATTTTGTTGAAAGTGAATTAACTGAATCTGGGGAAATTCAGATTCAATTATGAGTCAGAAAACATGCTTTAAACCAAAGTACGATGACCAGTCTCCTTAGATAGTCTAGAGTTTGGATTTTTGCATATGACTTTTCTCCTAAATCAGGATGGAAAGTGGAGATTTGATTATAACTCTTAATGCATTTTTTAAACAATTTTATTGAGATATAATTGACACCATAAGATTCACTTGTATTATGATTTTAGTAAATTTAGTGAATTGCACAATAATCATTATAATCCACTCCTAAAGCATTTTTATCACATCAGTAATATCCCTCCTATCCATTTATAGTTAATCCCCACACCACTCCTAAACCCCTCCCTTTGCCCTAGCTCCAAGCAATTATTAATTTACTTTTTGCTTCTATAGATTTGCCTGTTCTCAACATTTCACATGAATGGAATTGTACAACATTTGGCCTTTTTTCATCTGTGTTCTTTCACATTGGGTACGTTGTTGAAGTTGATCCACATTGTAAAATTAGAGCTATATCCCTTTTTATTAGTAAATGGTATTCCATTGTATGGTTATACATTTCATTTAGTCCACTCACCAGTTGGCAGACAATAGGTTTGAGTCCACCTTATTATGATTATCCTATTATGAACACTGGAGCCCACGTCTTTTTTTGTGTGTGTGTGGACAGGTTTTCAGTTCTCTTGAGGAGATACCTAGGGATGGAGTTGCTGGGCCATGTGGCACATTAAAGCTTCCTAAGAAGCTGCCAAACTATTTTCCAGAGTGGCTGTTCCACTTTATTTCATGTTCCCATCAGTAACCTATAAGGCTCTTGTTTTTCTATATCCTCAACATTTGTTATTTTCAAAAAAATCCTAGCCATCCTACTGGATATGAAATAGCATCTTACTATGGTTTTAATTTACATTTCTCCAATGACTAATGATGTTGAGCATCTTTTTATATGCTTCATATTCTATTAGCCACTTGTATATCTTCTTTGGTGAAATGTCTATTCAGACATTTTACCCATTCTGTGATTGGAGTGTTTGTCTTATACATGTTGATCTGTAAGCATTCTTTGTATATTTTGAATATATTGACTATATATATTCAATAAATTGAATATATATTTGTATATTTTGAGTATAAGTTTTTTTTAAATCAGATTATTTATGGATATTTTCTTCCAGTCTATGCCTCGTGTTTTTTTTTTAATGGTATCTTTTGATACACAAAAGTTTTGAATTTTAGTGAAGTCCAATTTATTTTTTCTGTTATATATCCTGCTTTTAGTGTCCTATTTAAGAAATCTTTAGCTGGGGGTCTTTTCTCCTGTGTTTTCCTCTAACAGTTTCACAGGTTTAACTCCTGTATTCAGGTGTCTGATCCATTTCGAGATAATTTTTATATATGGTGTGAGTTAGGGGTCTAAGTTAATCTTTTGGTATGTAACTATCTAGTTGTTCTATTACCGTTTGTTAGAAGACTATCCTGTCCCCACTGATGGGCTTTGTTACCTTTGTTGAAAGTCAATTGACCGGGCGCCAGGGTGGCTCAGTGGGTTAAGCCTCTGCCTTCGGCTCAGGTCATGATCTCAGGGTCCTGGGATCGAATCCCACATCGGGCTCTCTACTCAGCAGGGAGCCTGCTTCGCCCCCTCTCCGTCTGCCTGCCTCTCTGCCTACTTGTGATCTCTCTCTCTGTTAAATAAATAAATAAAATCTTAAAAAAAAAAAAGAAAGTCAATTGACCATAAATAGAAGGGCTCAAACCTACCTATCAATGTGATTTTGATCTTGCCTTTGAAAATGGGACGTGTTCTAGGATCTAAGCCCGTCATTAGGACAATGCTAGGAGGAACTGGAGGGTGGTCAGTTTCTGCTTGTTTCCCCTTCTTCTGCATTTGTTATTAGGATAGTCACAGGCATTACTCAGACCTGTGATGAAGACCAGCATGATATCGTATATATTTTATTTTCTTAATCAGCTTCCAACATGTTAGCATATACCTTTCCAAGAAAAATCTTATGACAAAATGTTATTTCAAAGACTTTCCTTTCAGCTATGGATTAGTTAGAAGCTACGTCAAATAAGATAATGCATGTGGAAATATCTCAGAAGTAAAAAAATGCCAAACAAGTGTTAGGAGTTATCATTATTGCATGCAGGAAATAAGAGTAAACAGAAGCAACAGTAATGCTTTTTAGAGGGCTTAAGTAGACAAAAAGAATGACAGTGTCAACATTAGAAGGTAAAAACCAGATTTTCAGATAATCCACCTGTAGATTGTTGAAAGTTGACTTTATCTGCATTACCTAAAATATTAAGAAGTTGGGTCAAGATCAAAGAGGTTCCTCCTGCTTGGTTGGATATGGGAGATAAAGTTGGCTTAGTACTTGGTATATTCTTTTGAAGTAAGGTAGAAACTTTGCCCTTAGATATTGATTTCTCTTGTTAATGGATGGCCCTCCTTCGAGGATGTAGGTAGCATTAACAACTGCTTTAATAATGCCAATTTAAGTATGCTTTACCTAAAATCTCTGCTTTACACAGTGAGATAGTTACTTTGCCTGAAATGTTCAGGATTAGTGAACACTTGGGGGCAATTTATGAGAATCCACATAGTTGTACTGAGTTGAGACATTGGTACTTAGACCTAATAAAACACTTTGCTAGGATTATAGCCCCTATTAATAATCCCCTTGCTATCTACTGTTATCCAGCAGCCAAATAAGTCCTGGAGGTTTGCGCATAGGCCAGATCAAATTTGGAGAGGGAATCAGAGGAAAGTGGGGAGCACAACAGATTGTTGCTGGAGTGGGTAGTATAGAGCTAGAGGTCCAGGCCTTTTATCCAGCAGGAATAAAAAGGGTATTGCTGTCCCAAAGGTTGGAAAAGAGATCCTAAATGGAGGGAAGGTGAAGGTTTATGGAGTACTGTGTTTCTAAGCAGAATTATGCCTCTGAGAAGCCCTGACTCTATATAAATGATGGACATTAGTATTTTTTTGGCCGACTGCTCTGAGTTCCCAATTCTTGGACTGTTCACTACATTATTCTATTTTGCATTCCTCAGGCACCCTATTCCTGGATCCAAATCCTGGCTGTTTTGTGTCAGTGTTTATGAGCTCTTACTGACCACAGCTTTTCAAGGATGGTTATTTTTGTGCTCCCCATTTTGTAGAAGAGAGAGGCTTTAGTGATAGACCCATGATTATAACTCCTGAGACCCTTAAGCTAAACAGTGTTAGACAGTCCTGTCTAAAAAGCTTGAATATCTGAAAGTTGTGAGGAAACCAAAGCCACTGGAATTTCACAGTGGCCCCAAATTCACTCCCTGAAATAACTTTCTGTGAATACTTAGGCAGTTCATGTCTAGGGCCCATGGGCTCAGGAAGATAGGAGGAATGTAGCGATCATATTTTAGTTCTCTTAGTTCCAAGGCTCCCTGTAGATTTGTTAATAAATCAAAGCACATATGGGGAGTAGAGAAGCAGAGGAAATGGGGAGGGGCTTCAAATTCAGAGATAAAAATTGCCAAGAAGGAGTCTGCCCTTAGAGAAGGGGAAACAAGGAGCCAGGAAGACAGAGGAGGGAAATAATAAACAAGAGGAGTCTTCATGGTGTGACACACAACAGGAGATGGAAAACACTCAGCATTTGATATTAGAAAAGAGAAGGCAGGAAATAGATTCTGAGAATAACCTTATCACCTATTGCAAAGGCTTCCATGCTGCGCTCATAGGCAAATGCAAAACAGCCCTCAAGGGTCAGTGCCATACCCCCAAATGGTCTTCTTACCAACATTAGTAGGCTAGTCAGTCTGGAGTAGGCTTTGCTCTGGTCCCTTCCACACTGTCCAGAATTGGCTTCTAGCCATCTACTCCTGCTCCTTGGCATATTTCTTTCTGTCATACTGTTAAGATCGCTGTATGCTTCTAATTCAATAGGGAACTTTCATATTTCCCAAACCTACACATCTATAAAAATTGGAATTAAAAGGAGCTATTCTCTTTGATTTGGCCCTGGTATCCTGATTACCTTCTGTTGGGCCTATCCTGGTTTTGTCTTGGCCCTAAGCATTTGGGCAGGTACATTTTTTATGGCTGACTTGGATTCTGTTCTGTTGTGCTATCTCCAGCATTTTTCTCATGATAGTTTCCTTTGGCAGCAAGTCTTTCATCCAACTTGCTTTTATAGTGACACTGGATTCTTTGGCTGGTCTGGCCAGGTAACCACATTCAGCAAAGTAAAAAGACAGGAAGATTTAGAAATGTTTAGAAAGCTATTGGTGCCTGTTACATATAGATCCTCATGCTTTTTACCTTGAGGCACCTGTCTTTCTCTGTGCCCTACCCCATGTAGCTGAATGACCCCGTGGTTCCACAAACTTTGGTATCTGGTTTGCTGTCTTCCTTTCTAGCCCTCTGTGATCAGACATCATCCTGATCTCTTCTTGATCCATGTGGAGAAATTCTTTTTACCCTCCAACAGTATCTACCCCACTCCTTGAACCATCCTCTGCTAGGATCACTCTCAAAACCTGGGCATGGTTTGGGAAACCTTAAACTCCAGTATTCCAGTTTCTGACTATAATTATTCATATGGTTTTTTTTCCTTTCTCCTATTCCCTACATGCAGATTTTCAAGATGCCCCGAGACTTCTAAATGTTTAACTCTTTGTATTTAAGTCCACTATTTCCTTCCTTCTGTGGCCCACCTCTCCAGTGAAACAATTGTGGTGGGTCCCCACACATAATCTTGGTTTTGCAAGTCAGAATCAATCCATTCATCCATTTACCCTCCCTACAAAGTAGCAGATAAATAACCACCCGAAGTCATTCAGCTATGTAGACCTCTGTAACTACAAATTATGACCTCCAGCCTCCAATAAGCCTACATTTTGATTGTGAAATTCTTTTACACAACTCTAGCTTCTTTAGTTACAGGGATACTCTGAGCTGTTGGCACTGTTTTCATTCTCACCTACCCATTTGCCCTTCATTGATGTCACTTGCTGCAGGGGACTTTGTTTTTCCTTTACTGAAAAATGGAAACCATCAGTTATAAACTCCTTCAGTGTTCTACTCTTTCAGTTCAGAGGGGAGAATAGCTTGGCCCAGAGTTCAGCCTTCAAGCCTGCATTGTGGATCCTGTTACCTCTCCACATTATCTCCCATCTCCTTGCTCTATTTTCTGTTTTTCTCCTCATTTTCCTGCAAACCTGTAAGTACTCTCTCTCACATTTATCCTACTTAAAATAATAAAAGAGAAAACCTTCCATGATCCTGCACCTTTCTTACTACTGTAATACTATCTTCTTTATACTTTTAAGCAAAGATCCTTGAAAAGACTATTTATATTCTTTGTCCACACATCCTGTGTCTGATTCTTCTTGATCCATGTGGAGAAATTCTTTTTACCCTCCAACAGTATCTACCCCACTCCTTGAACCATCCTCTGCTAGGATCACTCTCAAAACCTGGGCATGGTTTGGGAAACCTAAAACCATTTTATTTTTAATATTTCCTCTTCTTATCAAATTCATATATACATAAAAGTTTAAGTCAAAGAGTTGACATTGACAATAATGAAAAATAACATTCTCTTAATTCACACCCCCCCCCACACCCCAGTGAGTTCCCATTCTCAGACACTTTCGTTCTTCAAGTATTCCTCTCCAAACGTATATTCCCATTGAGCCTCCTTTCCTATACCTGTTCCTGCTTCTTGGACATAATTTATTTGCTCTTTCTTCTGTGTTGGCCTCTTTCTCCTGTATTAGTGGCTTTCCTCAAGTGACTAGTGTTTTTTTTTTCTTGTTCATTTGCATTTAGGAATGAGTTACCCATTAGCTTTTTGGAAACTCTGTATATGGACAGACTTGTGTCAACTAGTCATTGTTTGGGCAGGGACCCGTCTGTCTCAGGGGAGGAGGTTCACATGGCAGTATCTGACATTTTTTGGAAACAAAATCAAACTACTACAACTTGCATGCATATATATATATATATATATATATATATATACACCCCAAAATTCTAGCACCCATAATTAATCAAGAAGGGTTGGAGAGCTCATCATGTAATATAATGACTTTTATTTGATCTAGCTCTTTCACATATATATGTGTATTTGCCCATATCATGACCTGTTATTTCCAATTTCTGAGCCTTTTCTTGGTTCTGTATTTGTCTTAGTTCATTAAAGCTGCTATAACAAAATACCACAGACTGGGTGGCTTATAAACAACAGGAAGTCATTTCTCACAGTTCTAGAGGCTGAAAGTTCAAGATCGGGATACCAGCACGGTCAAGTGAGGACCCTCTTCTGAGCCCCAGATTTCTTGTTGTATACTCACGTGGTGGAAGGGGCTAGAGAGCTCTTCGGTGTCTCTTGTATAAGAGTAGTAATCCCATTCCAGAGGGTTCTGCCCTGGTGACCTTAGCATCTCCCAAATGCCCTACCTCTTAATCTCTTCACATTGGACATTAGGATTTTAACATATTAATATTTGGGGGCCACAAGCAATATTGAAGGGACTTTTTTCTCTTTCACACATGCAGGCAGTTGCTGTTTACTTTTCATATTTCTGTTGACTCTTCCATGTGCTTCTCATCTTCCAAAAATTTGTTGACAATTATCTTCTGTTGTGTCCTATCCTGTTCTTTACTCCTGCAGTAGACAGTTTTAACTTCTTTACTCTCATAATACTAAACATAAATGTGGAAAGTAAGTTCTTTTTTATCACATAATAAGTAAGAAATGTATCCTATTCAACCCACCATGTTTAATTGGAAATCTCCCAATTTACCTTTTAACCTGTGATAGTTAGATTTCTGGCCCCATTCTCCATGAAAAAAAGCCAGTGACAGCCTAGTTCCTAAAACCTGTTGACTACTTTCAATTTTATTTCTTGTCCTCTGCAGTTAGTATCTACTCCTTTCATAAAACTTTCCTCTTTCTTGGTTTCTATTGAACTACTCTCTTGGTTTTGCCTTTTTACTTTTCCTTCAGTCTCAGTCCTAATTTGCTGGTGTCTCTTTTGTTGCCTCCATCTTAAAATATGGTTTTACCAATCTTCTATTCTTGGCTCTTCCTTTCTTCCTCTTCTAAATGTCCTAACTTTCCGGAGACTCTAATCAGCCTCTTCCATTTTATTTCTCATATTCAGAAGGTAACTTTGCTTTGATTCTATAAAAAGGCAAAAGAAACAATCAAATGGGTACTCTGCAACTTTATACTATAGTCTCATCTCTATCCATTCTTGCTTCCATCTTTTTTGCTATGTTTGTTGTGTTAAATGTAGCCATGTTCTTCTCTAAACCCAGATCCTTCAAGGGCACCCTGGTTTCTTTGCCTCTCACTGTCTCAGTGACATTTATCATATTTTTGATGATATCATTTTCTCTCTTATATCTTCAACCTCTGTACTAAATTTTTGACATCCACATAACCACGGTCAAGACTTCTCCATCTTAAAGCAAAAACAAAATGATAGCAAGCCATTTTTTTAAAATCTATCTACCAAAGAATTGTTTACACATTTTGTTCTCATTTCCTCACCTCCACTCACATCTCAACAATCAGCCTTAATTTCACTCTCATTGGTAAGATGTCACAACAGATGTCCCAACAAACACAATGACCTCCCTGTCATCAAACCCAGTAGACAGACTTCATTTCCTATCTTAGGTAGGTTTTTGAGGAACATTGGACTTTTTTGAGTCTTCCTTAATTTTTTAAACAGTTTCTGGCTTCAGCTTTATGGAACCATAGATTCTTGATTTTCCTCATATCTCCATGGCTCATTCTTCATTTTCTCATTGGTAATATTCTCCTTTTACACAATTATTAAATGTTGGTATTTATATTACTTCATTCTGGCCACTCTTGACTTCTCATTTACTGTCTTCTCCCAAAACAGTTGTTCTCTCACGGCCGCATCTATTTATGCATTTAAGGCCTTTACTTAAAAAAACAAAAACAAAAACAGAAAAACCCAGCCTAGGCTGGCTCAGTTTGTAGAGTATGCAACTCTGGATCTTAGGGTCATGAGTTCAAGCCCCACACTGGGCATGGAGCCTACTTGGGAAAAAAAAGAGTATGAGATTTGTAAGGTTACTTGTTTCAATAATAAGCGTTTTAATTACATTCATTAAAAATAGCTTAAGTTAAAGGAAGAAACTACCATTTATTAACCAAAACACAAAGCTAAATTTATTACACACTTACATAAGGAAGACTTATGATTTTTAGATGCAGTCTCTCCAAACAAGCAGACTACTAATTTTACATTGGATTTTTAGGAAGTACGTAGTTAAGAGAGTAGGTTGACATCAGGTATGGAAGCATGGTTGCTTGGGTAAGACTACTGTGAATTAGTTGACTTTCCAGTATGTTCACTGGAGTGAAGCTCTTGCCAACTGGCTGTCTTTCAAAAGATGGGCACTGTTGCTTATTGGCTGGCTTTCAAAAACCTGTTCTCTGCTGAGCATGTTATCATTGATTAAGCTGATTTAAAAAGGGTTATAATAGTAACTTGTTACCATGGCTACAAAACAAAGTTTTTTCCAAGGAGTCTTAAATTATTAAATTTCTCATTTGAGCCATTAAAAAAAAAAAAACCTTCAACTTCATATATCCAAACATGTATTTGCTGTTCCCAAACTTGAATATCTCAAAAGCACTGAAATTCAACATGTCGAAAACCGAAAGTGTGTTCCTTTTTTCCAAATTTGATCCCTCTATTGAAAGACACATCTATCCACTTAGACCAGGAATTGGCAAACGCTTTCTGTAGAGGGTCAGATAATAAATATTTTAGGCTTTGGAGGCCATACAGTTTCTGTTATGAGTACTTAACTCTGCCATTATAGTATCAAGGAGCCAGAGGCACTATGTAAACCAATGTGCATGGCTTTGTTTTTAGCAAGACTTTATTTACAAAAACAGGCAGGCAGGATTTAGTCCATGAGCCATTGTTTGGTCATCACTATCTAGATGGTCAAGCCATTGACACGGGGATTATTTTTAACAGCCTTTCCTCTATCATGTGACATATCCTACATATGCCAACATGCTATCAACTTTGCTTTTTGTGCTCAACTTTTACTATCCTATTTCCTCAAAACAACATGCCATCTTTGCTGAGAAATATGCCTGGGAATTAGCAGGGCCTTGAGATATTAGGACCTTACCGCTAACCACAATTGTTTTTCTGGGGATAAACAGGTGATTGAAGTTTGACTAATTAGATTTTTTTTTTTAATGGAGTTGAATAAAAAAAATTCTCTGGCTATACAGATGGGAATCTTGGAGTGCTGGCAGGATAGCCCCCATCTCTGCCTCCATCCTTACTCTTGGTTTATCTGCTCCATTTACAGGCAAGGAACCCATTGTACTTGAGAGATGAGTGAGATGGCCCTTGGGCACTTGTGTCCCTGGCTTCAGTCCCTGCTGTCCCTAGTTTCCTGATTTGGGGGCAGTTTTTTCAAGTACTCAGTACACTTCAAGTTCTCATCTCTCTAACTAGGTTCTCTTTCGCAACCACGTGAGAGTTCAGCTTACACATAAGCAAGAATCCTAAGGATCTTTTAAATCCATTCATTTTCTTCCATTTGACTATCTTGCTGCAGTCTGAAGATTCTATCATCTTATTCTGGGACCACAGACTATATTTCTTAAGACTCTAGCTCTCTTGGCACTTGGCAATACTTTGTTCAAACTGCAGTCAAAATAATCATATAAAAATTAAAATCTGAACATGGCAGTTTATGCTGAAAACTGCTCAGTGCCTTTGCATTGTCCTTAGGAGAAAAGCAAGCACTTTTCCCATGTCCTTCCATCTGCGCAGTCTCCGTCTCTTCCACCACCTCTCTTATTTCCTTTGCTTCAGCCACTCCTGCTGTCTCTCAGTTCCTTACGCCACATTCACTTCCACCGTTTGTGTGTGTTGTCCCTTCTTAAATGCTTTTCCCTCAGCCCTTTCCATCTGTTTAGTGGCCAAGCAGCATTCAGATCTCAACCCAGTTTCTTGTCGTTGGTGAAATACCGCTTTTCTCTACAGATCAGATCGGCCGATGTTTTTCTTCACCAAATCTTTTATATTCTGGTGTTCCTTCAGAGATTTCAATTATATTTTATAATTATATAATTCTTTGGGTAGTCTTGATTTAGACCTGAACATCTTCCTGGCCTATTCTATAAACTCTACAAAGGCAGTGATTTTGTCTGTCATTCTGTCAACGCAGAATCTGTCATTACCTGCGATGGGCAGAATGACCTTCAAAGATGCACACCCTTTGATTCTTGGATTCTGTGAAAATAGCAAAGAAGAATTTGCAGATCTAATTAAGGTTATGGCCCAGTCTACACGCGACTCCTTAAATGCAAGAAAATTCTGAGAGACACCTTAGAAGATGACCGCAGAGAGGTGTGGCAGAAAGGAAGAGGGCTTTGAAGCCTGGGAAGGAATCCACCCAGTTGCTAAAGGGTGCCTTATGGAAAGCTAGAGAAAAGAATGCAGGCAGCCTCTAGGTGGAGACCAAAGCCTGGCTGATAGCCAGCAGAGAAATGGGGCTTTCGGTCCTACAACCACAAGGAACTGGATTCTGCCAATAACCTGATTGTGCCTGGAAGCGCATTCCTCCCCAGAGGCTCCAGAAAGCAACACACCCTTGCCTACACCTTGATTTCAGCCTTGTAAAATTTGGATCAGAGAAATCAGCCCAACCCACTCAGACTTCTGACTAAGAAAAGTGTGAGATAATAAATGTGTGTTGTTTTAGGCTACTAAATTTGTGATAATTTGTTCCCACAGAAAACTGATAGACTACGTGCCTGACATGTGCTAAGTACTCAGTAAACATTTCATGAGTAGATAAACAAAAAGGTAATCGTATTCACTTCAAAGATTTGACAACTGATAGGGCAGATTTGAGTTACCAGCCCAAATTTGTTTCCTGGACTCCAGGCCTTATATGTCCAAACGCCTAAGAGATCCACGTCTGTGCCCCCTAGGCACCTCAAATTTGACAAGTCCAGAAATGAACTTGTTTTGTTCCCCCATCTATGCTGATCTTCCCTCATTGATTGCTTCCCTTCCTTCATTCCCCTTGTTCCGTCATTCTTAATTCCTGTGATTCTACCTCATTAGCACTTTCCTATTCTTTGTCCTCTAGCCTATTGTGGTTTTTTTGGGGTGGGGGGCGTGGTTCCTGTTCTAACCAAGCCATGACTATCTAAGACTGTTAAGTGTCATGTCCAGGCTCCATCCTCTCCCTCTTTCTCAGGCTGTATGTTCCTGTAGACCCACACACATTCTCTCCTGCAGCCTCAGGCCACTAATCAGATGCTACCCTGCTGGTGATTCTAGACTCCCCTTTCAAGATGCAGCCGAAATACAGTCTTTTCTTCAGGCTTTTCATGCCAGGTCCTGGCCCCACCCACACATCCAGATAGACTTGAGCCTCCTTTGCACCCCATTCTCTCCTGTGCATATTTCTATTTATACCACCATAACCTATTATTAAACTTCTATGCCTGTCTTTCTGCTCTGGGCTTTATTCAGGTGTGCATTGCAGAACCTGGCGGAAGGCCTGAGCATGGCCATATGTGATTTATACTAGAGGAATGACTCTATGAACCAGTGAGTTCTCTTACTGTCTGGTTTTGCATCGGTGAACAATTCTAGACAAGTGCTACTCAAGTGGGCTCAAAACGGCAACAGAAGCTGGACCTGGGGACTTGTTAGAAATGCAGATTCTCTTGTTTCTTCCAGTTCCCTACCCGTTACCAACCAGAATCTCTGAGAGCAGGGCCCAAGGAAAGGGGGGTCACAGGAGACATGCCAGCCATGGACAAGAGCGCTTCGGTCCCCGGCCAAAACCAGGAATCAAATAGGCCAGAGTTCATATATAGCCCAGGTCTGAAGGTAAACCAAGAACCACTTTTATGTTCTGGAATTCAAATCAAGGCAGTACATTTTTGTGGCTTTGCTTTTATGTTTAAATGACACCACTGGAACTTTGCCTTGCCACAGAACTTATTAGAATAAAGGAGAGAAGGGTGGAGATGTGTTTTAAGAACTCCAGAGAGTAGGGTGACGTATCTGCACAATTTTCCCTCTAACGGTAGATTCTGGCTACAGACAAAGTAGAGAACTACAGAACGGATTTTTTTTCCCCCTCCCTTCCCCCACAATCTGGTTTTTTCCCCCTACCAACAATTGACTTCTAGACCCTGAACCTGACATGTGTGGTCCTGGTATTCTTACAAGAGTAGTTTTTCATGAGTCAGTTCAACTACTGTGGAGCACACTGGAATGCGGCCTTGCTGTGAGGAGTAAAAGGAACCCCCTTTGCTTCTTCCCAAAAGTCTGCTTGTGGCAAAACATTTCATATCTTCTCACACAGGACCAAATCCAGCCAAGAGAATAACCGTGTGCATTGCAGTTTTCTTACAAATATTGGTGGTGTGTTTGTACATGCAAGTATTTATCTGGGGCCATTATATTTTTTGTTTGACTTTTGCTGTAGACTGTACCAACAGAAACACATACTTTTTACTTTTTTTTTTTTTTAACCTATGATTCCATGACCAAGTAATCACAAATGGTGAAAGTAAAATCTCTGAAAGTTTTCCCAGTTTACTGATTTAGCCTTTTAGCTTCCTTCTTCCTTCTAAGTAGTATTTATATAACACTCTCTGAAAAGCAGTGCTTGTAATTGTACCCAAGTGAATCATTGTAGCTTTCAGCAGTTCCAGGAGGCAATGGAGAAGTATCAAGCCTTTGAAAAAAAGACTGGCTCCATACAAGTAATTATACTCCTTTGGCCCAAGTGAGGCTGCCATGGAAAGAAGGCTAGCATTCCTCAGACCAAGGCATGCTATTTTCCATTCTTTGGGATTTAAACATATTCTTCTAATCAAAATATTAAAGTTTAAGAAATATGTGTTGGGTTCTTTTAAATGAGATGTGAAAGCATTTATTTTACTGATTTGTGTATAAGTGTCTGGGTGTAAAATTAGGGAAAAAAAACTTAATGTGATTCTAGAAAACACTAATAATTTTTCAACCACCTAAAATAATTTGATACAATTGCCACTTGCATTTAAAATTTCACTAATTCTCCTCATGGCGTTAGTTAATTATGTTGGCCATTGCCTTCAGTTTGGCCTTATAGGTTAAACAACAAAAATGGTTAGATGTTCCTTTTACTAACACCTGGATGATTAATGAATTAGCTTCAGATGCAAGATTACTTTTTGAGGAGATAAGTGCCTTTTTTTTCTCTATGTAAAAGTCAGGGAAATCAGAGGAAACTGTAGTGTCTTGCAATGCTCTCTGTATTGTGAAAAATAAATGAAAATTAGACTACTCTTTTTGGAATTTTGCCAAGTAATCAGGCCTAGTGGTGTTGGGCTCGGACATTTGGAACTCCCAAGTTAGACTGGCCCATTTGCCATTATACCAAGGAGAGATGGTTCCTGTTCTATCCGCCAGCTTGTTGTGATACCTATGAGAAGACCAGGTTGCAGAAGTAATTCTATCCAGCAGAAAATTCAGTGTCCAGGGATATTTTCCCATCTTTTTTCTCTCCAGCATGCACTAGAAGTGGATTTTTTTTTTTTAAGTTACTGTTCAGCCAAGGATTGTTTTTACACATGGTAAATTGTGACTCTCAGACGCAATAGAAATAATTCTTGTGTCATTAATTTTTCAAGGCAGAATTCTCATGAAACATGAAATAGCTGTTTTCCAAATAAAAATTCAGGGCTTATTCTCAGTTCTCAAGATGGCTTTCCATTCATTTGAACTTTTGGTATTTTTGGTTTCTGCCGTCATTGATGTTTTCCTTATTTAATTTCTGCGCTCTTGTGCTTTTTGAACAATTTGTAGAAGCTGTGCTTCCTCCTTTTTTTGTTACCATTCCTGCTGCTGAACCTAACATTTTCTTCTGTCCTCTTGCACTGATCCCCAGTCACTAAATTTTCTCTGGGTGAAAGGCTGTTCTCTGGGCCCTGCTGCTCTTCCATTTGGTTTCAATTCTTAGATTGGACAGGATCAAGGAGAATCCACGCACAGTTCCTTTACTGGAGAGCTTCTGACCAGGGAACACAGCCAGAATCCAGTAAGTACTATAGGGTATAACCTGCTGTGAATACCGGTCCAAAATGTATAAAAACAGCTTGTTGATAATGCTTTAACGAAACTTTTGACTCCTTAAGGAGGGTTCTTAGAAAGACTGGAACTTCAGTCAGGTATCCAACACCTGTTTGTTTTTTTCCTGCAAAGAAAAAGTAATGTTAATTAAGCTCCCTAGTTTGGAGACATGTTAGCATTTTAAAGGAGAACCTTCCCGGGACAGTGTGTTAATACAAAGGAACCACCTGGGGAGGAACTTCGGGCTCCGTGGGAGGCCATTAAATAAAATGCTTTGGGCAAGGAGGGTCCTCAGATGAGCCTATAGAGAATTTCTCATTGCCACTTCCACATGTAGTAGAACCTCCTGAGAAGATGAGGAGTTATTTCATGTCTGGTTGCCCTTTAGAGATGTGAGCCTATTCCAACAACATCACCTTAGGCTTTTCCGAGTGCTTCATAGTCCTTCCCGTTTCTCATGCTGTAGGCTCCGCCATGCAGAGGGAAGGCTCCTTCTCTTTCTTCAGTGTGTCATGTGGTCTTCCTGTTTCCTAACTCATCATCATTATACATTCATAACGTTTAGGATATGCCACCACTCCCTTTTTGTATTTCTTTTTGCAATATGAACACTGAAGAGATTCATTTATCTTCTCAGTTTGTGGTCAAGCCAAATAGAAGCGATATACTTGCTGTATTTTGTAAGAGAAAGATTTTTGTGCCCAGTGGCCTTCCTTCATCATTGTCTGGCTGTGGAAGAATACCCATAATGGTACATTGGGCTGGTGTTGGCAAATGATGTGATGGCCAGAAATGCCACGTTTCTCCAGCTCTCGCAACTCCAGGCATCTTCTTGAACTAATCAATTGGATTGTTATCCTGGAATTGCAGTTATCCTCTCTTCATGTTGGAAAGTTGGAACCTCCCTTGTTGGCCCCAGGCTTCATAAAGAAAGAGCTACAGCTCTCTCTGACCAAGAATAAACAAATGACTCCTTAGAAACTTCAACTGGATAAACTTTTTTTTCCCCTTCCTTCATGAATTGCTTGTCTGAGTTTCTGAACAAACACTGAAAACCAGTAGTATTTTTTCTTGTTGGTTCATTGACTTAAAATATTTGTAGGAAATGGCTGGAAAAATAGTATATTTTTATATACTAAATTCACTTATAATCAATCAACATAAAATATTGTTAATGTGTACCCTTTTAACCCCTGGGGGAGTTTGAGGAAAAGTTTTACTCTAAGATTACCTTGAATTGTTGATATTTGAGTTTTCTGTGTAGTAAAGCTGATTACACATTAAAAATTTTTACATATTCTTATATTCAGCAGACCTCCTAGGAATGTTAAGTACATTGGACCTGGAACCTGTGGTTTTTGTTTGTTTGTTTGTTTATTTGTTTGTTTTTTTGGTTTGTTTGATTTTTGAGGTTTTTTTTTTTGCGTAGCTCTTGTGATATTGTGATGTTGTGATTTATAATAAATATATATTTGGACTTAGTTCCCTTTCCTGGCAAAGAGCTACTGAAAACCTTGCAATTTTCTCTGATGAGAGCAATCAGGGGGTCTTTTGTTATGCAAATGAAGTGACACTTGGAAGACCCCTAAGGATGGGGGCTTGCTATGGGAGCCAATCCTGTGATTTGAGGGTGGGAATTTTCAGGCCCACCCCCAGAACTCCAGGGAAGGGAGGATAGCTGGAGATAGCTGGAGTCACCAGCAGCTGATGATTTAATCCGTCAGGCTTTGTTAATGAAGCCTATGTAAAAATTCAATGGATGAACTGCAGAGAGCTTCCAGGTTGGGAACCAATGGAAATTCTGGAAGAACAGTGCAGTGCCACACTCCTTCCCTCATACCTTGTCCTTTACATCTTTTCCATCTGGCTCTTCCTGAGTTCCTTTTATGATAAACTGGTAATGCAGTAAGATGTTTATATGAGTTCTATGAGCCACTCTGTCAAATTAAATGAACCCGGAGGGGGGGGTGTCATCAAAATCTCCCATCTATAGTAGGTCAGTCAGAAACACAGATGACAACATGGACTTGAAACTTGCATCTAAATAAAGGTGGGGGAGGGGCAGTCTTGTGAGACTGTGCCCTTAACCACTGGGCTCTGAAGCTATCTCCAGGTAGATAGTATTAGAATTGAGCTGAATCATAGGATACCCAGCTGGTGAGTTGTGTTGGGGTGTGGGTGGGTNAATTGTGGCTTCTGTGGGCATTTGCTTGCTCAGTAGGAGCTTAGTACTTACTACTTTAGCTGTGTGTCCAATCCATTTCCCTTTGGTAGTCTCTGTGTCCTCCATCTGTTCACAGCCTTTCAGTGCGTGACCACATTTCACTGCTGTTCTGTAAGTGCTGCATTGAGGTTGGTGCCTATCTTGTATTTTCCAGCTCTTCTTCCTTGGCCAGTTGATTGGGCCGTGGATGGTAGGTTGGGAGCAGGGGGAGTGGCACCTCTGGTGTTTCACATCCCAAGGGGCTTTCTGTGCTGGGCCCATTGCTCTAAACCCAGAGCTCCACACACTCTTGATTCACACCCTTTTCCTAAGAAGTACCTGCAGCTGGGGGAGCGCCTTCCTCTCACCCTACATTCGACTTGCTACTTCTCTAATGCCCTGTGTCTCTTCCTGGAAATCATGTTGCCGAAAAAGCCTTCTATAACCCCGTGAGACCAAGTTGACAGCCTTTTTAGGCTAACCTGTGTTAGCCTGCTAGTAACCCTTAACTCCATATTTTAGTTTCTGACCAACCTATCTCCTACCCCTGTTAGGCCATAAGATATTTGAAAGCCAAGGGTCATCAGTTTTCCAGAATAAGCACAATGCCTTAATAAGCACTGAGTGTCTAAATAAAGGAAAGGAGAGAATAATGGCGTTAGAAAAATGGAGGGCAGTTCTAAACCTGAGCGTGACTCCTCTTTGAAACTTTAAGACTAACTATGCTACAGTTCAGTGACAAGGAGTCGACCACAGTAGACCTTTCCAACTCAGTCAGTTCCAAATACTGGGAGAATTTTAGGAATATGTGGATGAGAAGGTATCTATCGGAGAGGTTGGGAATAGGATCTAGCTGCAGATGAGATCTGCTTGCAGCACTGAGAGTGAGGATTCCTTCCCTTCTCTTCCTTCCCTTCCCCACTCCCCCGCTTTTTTTTTTTCTTTCTTTCTTTCTTTTCTTCCTTTCTTCTTCCCTTATGCATAGCAGTCTGGAAAATGCAGTTTTTCAGGCTTCCGAATCCCATGATACAGGGGAAAGAATTGAAGAGAAGTAACAAAATCCTTAGGTGACACCCTTAAGGGGGTGTCTCTGGGCATCCGTAGCAGCCTCCATGCCCCAGAAAACATTTCCATCTTAGCCACTGGAGACATCCATCCCCTTCATGCTACAAGAACTTTATAGTAACAGTGACACACAGTGGCCCTTAGTTACAGTGGTACAGAGTTAACTGGTAATGTTTAACAGTGGCACACTGTTACAGGTTTTCTAATCTAAGGAAGGCCTCCTAGAATTTCAAAGAGGAAACAGCACAGTGAATTTTCCTCCCTCTGAATCATTTAGCCTAAGAGAAGTTTTTACGCACTTGTGTTTTTATGCTTGGTGGCAGGAAACTGTACCACGTCATCTCCTGCATCTTCTTTTTCCTCGTGCTAAAAAGTAAAATCTAGCTTTGGGAATACTAAAGAAAATCCTCTTCTAGCCCAAAGGCTTGTGCACATCTCTTTGCTAACTTTGTGCGCAATGATGTCACGTTGGTGGATTGAAATCAGGTGTGGTAGGAGTATGTTATCACAGAAATCATTAGGGGCTACAAATAAGGACTTTTATTAAACATTTACCAACATACCACACTGCTTTCTGTTTTAACACAAACCTGAGCTTGGAGGCAATGCCCTCTTTGTTCTTGCTGGGGGTCTGACTTCTTGCTGAGACCATTGCTGCTTTAGTCTTCATGGCCAGGACAGTAAATATTACTGAGGATGAACAATATATAGGATATTATTCAAAATTTTATTTGCATTTGTTACCTCATTGAAATATGCCGTTATATATCTATCGACCCCCCCCCCTTTTTTATGAGGAAATAGATGACAGATAAGCAAATTGCTGAAAGTTCATTTGAGTACAGATCACCATTGCCAAGAATCCAGCCAGGCTGATCTGACATCAAAGCCTGGGATTATACCACGCCTTCATCTTCCCTGGACACTGGTCAAGAGAATACTTATTTCTGTAAGGCTGGGATTTCCGGTGTCTTCACCAGCTCTTCTGCATTTAGCAAAACCACATGTTCCCCTTCTGAAACCCCAGCTAAGACAATCATTGAGTTTTGGTATAGCATTAAAATGCTTGAATAGTAATTCGAATCTGAAACCCACTGGAAAAGAATTCATTTAAAGGTTTTCAACAGGGGCTCCTGGGTGGTTCAGTGGGTTAAGCGTCTGCCTTCAGCTCAGGTCATGATCCCAGGGTCCTGGGATCGAGTCCCAGGTTGGGCTCCCTGTTTAGCAGGAGCCAGATTCTTCCTCTGCCTTCTGTTTCCCTTGCTGTGTGCTCTTTATCTCTCTGACAAATAAATAAATAAAATCTTAAAAAAAAAAAAGGTTTTCAACATTTCAGGTTGTTGTGTTTAGAGGGTGGAGAGTTTTAAGCAACACAAGAAGGAGGAGCACTGGCATCATATAAGCTTTTGTTAAAGAGGATGCAAAAGAGGGATGCCTGGGTGGCTCAGTCAGGTAAGTGTCTGCCTTAGGCTGAGGTCATGATCCTAGGGTCCTGGGATCAAGTTCTGCAACAGGCTTCTTGCTCAGTGGGGAACTTGCTTCTCCCTCTGCCTGCTGCTCCCCCTGCTTGTGCACTCATGCATGTGCTTTCTCTGATAAACAAATAAAATCTTAAAAAAAAAAAAAAGCCAAATGCAAAAGAATAAAGCTATTGCTATTTTCTTAAGAATGGTGACAAAGTAGAATTTGATGATGGTTATTATTATCCAGGGTGGTACTTCTAGTAATATAGAGTTGCCAGATTTAGCAAATAAAGATGTTGGAGACCAAGTTAAATTTGAATTTTAGGTACACACTGAATAATTTTTTTGTATGATTCTGTCCCAAATACTGCATGGCTCATACCTGGCAATAACAAAGTAGGAAAATAGACTAATAATAGACTTAATATCCCAGAATAATAGGATATTTTCTTTCTGCTCTCTGTAAAAAAACAAAACAAAACAAAACAAACAAAAAAACTGGCTGATATTTTTGGATGGATGAAATTTTTCATTATCTGTGATATCTAGATATCCTATAGGTTATTTTGTTTAATGTGTTTTAGTTGAAATATAAGGCCAGGGTTGATATAAGTATCCAAAGAACCAATTGTTCTTTGTTATACTTCTATATCCTCTTTATTCTTATCTTCATTAAAAATCTGGAATTAGGGAAAAAAATTATTATTAAATTATTACTAAAAAGTTAAAAGATCATATGCCTATACTCCCATCTCCTTCCCCTCTGGCAAGTACCAGTTTCTTCTCTGTATTTAAGAGCTGTTTTGGTTTTGTTTGTTTTGTTTTTGTTTTTCAGATTCCATATATAAGTGAAATATATGGTAAATGTCTTTCTCTGTTGGACTTATTTCACTTAGCATAATATTCCCTAGGTTCATCCATGTTGTTGCAAGTGGCAAGATTTCATTCTTTTTTATGGCTGAGTAATATTCCAGAGAGAGAGTGTATGTGTGTGTGTATATCACATCTCTATCCATCTTTCAAGGGGAACTTGGGTTGCTTCCATATCTGGGACATTATAAATAATGCTGCAATAAACACGGGGGCTTATTTTCAAATTGGTATTTTCTTTTTTTTTAATTTTAATTTTTTTATTATGTTAATCACCATACAGTACATCATTAGTTTTTGATGTAGTGTTCCATGACTCATTGTTTGCATATAACACCCAGTGCTCCATGCAGTGTGTCCCCTTCTTAATACCCATCACTGGGCTCACTCATCTCTCCACCCCCTTCCCCTCTGAAACCCTCAGTTTATTTCCAGGAGTCCATAGTCTCTCATGGTTTGTCCCCCCCTCTGATTCCCATCCCCCCTTCATTTTTCCCTTCCTTTTCCTAATGTCCTTCATGTTATTCCTTATGTTGCACAAATAAGTGAAACCATATAAAAATTGTCTTTCTCTGCTTAACTTATTTCACGCCACATAATTTCCTCTAGTTCCATCCATTTTGATGCAAATGGAGGGTATTCATCTTTTCTGATGGCTGAGTAATATTTCATTGTATATATGAACCACATCTTCTTTATTCATTCATCTGTTGAAGGGCATTTTTGCTCCTTCCACATTTTGGCTGTTGTGGACATTGTTGCTATGAACATTGGGGTGCATATGTCCCTTTTTTTCACTACATCTGTATCCTTGGGGTAAATACCCAGTAGTGCAATTCCTGGGTCATAGGGTAGCTCTATTTTTAACTTTTTGAGGAACCTCCATACTGTTTTTCAAAGTGGCTGTACCAACTTACATTCCCACCAACAGTGTAAGAGGGTTCCCCTTTCTCCACATCCTCCCCAATATTTGTTGTTTCCTACCTTGTTAGCTTTTGCCATTTAACTGGCGTTAGGTGGTATCTCAATGTGGTTTTGATTTGAATTGCCCTGATAGCTAATGACGTTGAACATTTTCTCCTGTGTCTGTTAGCAATTTGTATGTCTTCTTTGGAGAAGTGTCTGTTCATGTCTTCTGCCCATTTCTTGACTTAATTATTTGTTTTCGTGGGTGTTGAGTTTGAGGAGTTCTTTATGGATCTTGGATACCAGCCCTTTATCTGTAGTGTCATTTGCAAATATCTTCTCCCATTCTGTGGGTTGCCTCTCTGTTTTGTTGACTGTTTCCTTTGCTGTGCAGAAGCTTTTTATCTTGATGAAGTCCCAAAAGTTCATTTTCACTTTTGTTTCCCTTGCCTTTGGAGACGTGTCTTGAAAGAATTTGCTGTGGCTGATGTTGAAGAGGTTACTGCCTGTGTTGTCCTCTAGGATTTTGATGGATTTCTGTCTTACATTGAGGTCTTTCAACCATTTCGAGTTTATCTTTGTGTATGGCATAAGAGAATGGTCGAGTTTCATTCTTTTGTATAGAAATGTCCAGTTATCCCAGCACCATTTATTGAAGAGACTTTTTTCCATTGGATATTTTTTTCCAGTTTTGTCGAAGATTAGTTGACCATAGAGTGGAAGGTCCATATCTGGACTCTCTATTTTGTTCCATTGATCCATGTGCCTGTTTTTGTGCCAGTACCATACTGTCTTGGTAATCATAGCTTTTTTTTTTTTTAAAGATTTTATTTATTTATTTATTTGACAGAGATCACAAGTAGGCAGAGAGAGAGGAGGAAGCAGGCTCCCTACTGAGCAGAGAGCTTGATGCAGGACTTGAGCCCAGGACCCTGAGGTCATAACCTGAGCCGAAGGCAGAGGCTTAACCCATTGAGCCACCCAGGCGTCCTGATCATAGCTTTGTAATAAAGCTTGAAATCAGGCAACATGATGCCCCCAACTTTGTTTTCCTTTTTCAACATTTACTTGGTGATTCAGAGTCTTTTCTTGTACTATACAGATTTTAGGATTGTTTGTTCCAGCACTTTGAAAAATGCCATTGGCATTTTGATCAGGATGGCATTGAAAGTATAGATTGCTCTGGGCAGCATAGACATTTTAACAATGTTTATTCTTCCAATCCCTAAGCACAGAATGTTTTTCCATCTTTTTGTGTCTTCAATTTCTTTCATAAGCGTTTCATAGTTTCTGGAGTATAGATCCTTTACCTATTTGGTTAGATTTATTCCAAGGTATCTTATGGTTTTTGGTGCTTTGTAAATGCAATTGATTCCCTAATTTCTCTTTTTACAGTTACATTGTTAGTGTATGGGAAAACAACTGATTTCTGTGCATTGATTTTGTATCCTGCTGTGTTACCGAATTGCTGTATGAGTTCTAGTAATTTGGGAGTGGAGTCTTTTGGGTTTTCCACATAAAGTATCATGTCATCTGTGAAGAGAGAGAATTTGATGACTTCTTTGCCAATTTGAATACCTTTTATTTCTTTTTGTTGTCTGATTGCTGATGCTAGGACTTCTAGTATTATGTCAAACAATAGTGGTGAGTGTGGGCATCCTTGTCATGTTCCTGATCTTAAGGGATAGGCTCTCAGCTTTTCCCCATTGAAAATGATATAACTGTGGGCTTTTCAAATTAGCATCTTCATTTTTTGGGGGGGTAAATACCCAGAAGTGGAATTACTGGAATGTACTGTATTTCTATTTTTAATTTTCGGAGGAAGCTCCATACTATTTTCCATAGTGCTTACATCAATTTACATTTCCACCAACAGTGCATTAGGGTTCCCTTTTGCTGCATCCTCACCAACAGTTGTTATTTTTTGCTTTTTTAATAGCAGTCATTCTCACTAGTGTGGGGTGGTATTTCCTGTGGTTTTGATTTTTATTTCCCTGATGATTATTGATGTTGAGCATCTTTTCATGTTTCTGTTGTTATCTGTATGTATTCTTTGAAAAAATGTCTGTTCAGGTCCTCTGCCAATTTATTAATCAGATTTTTTTTTTAGTGTTGAGTTGTATAAGTTCTTTGTTTCTTTTGTTAATATTTTGAGGACTTTTTCCTGTGTTCATCAGGGATATTAGCCTTCACCTGTGGATCTGTTTCTGTTATATGTCATATCTGCTTGCTTAATGAGTCTTGCTACCTTTTTTTTTCTAATAGTTTGCTTTTGAATGGTGGATGGTACTTTAGAATATTATTTGTAGGAATGTTTTGAGTCATAGAATAATGACTTCTCCATAGGGAGGGAGACAGGGAGATTTCTGGGTGTTCATCACCCCAAGAAAACCTCAATTCACTTAAGGCCTGAGGTACCCTGAATCATCAGGTGAAACGAAGTAGTCAAGGGAGGACAGTTATTACTATGTTATGCCCTCTTACTATTATAGTAAATACCTTATTATTTGAGAGAATAGAGCTCATGGATCTTTGCTCAAGGAGGAGTGATTTTTCAGTCTTGGTAAATTCTTTGCTTTGATTTTTTCCCCCCATCCCTGTGGGGCTGTGAATAGTTCAGCTTAGTGTGAATTGGCTGTTTCCTTAGAATCAGAAAAAATTGTGCTCAAGATAATGTGAGGTACATTTTATATAACTTCTGTATGGTTCCAGTGGCTCTCATCTTCCATATTTTATGCTCCCCAATCCTCTACTTCTGTCCTCTGGGATTACTTATCAACAAAATCTCCTTGTGTGACATAGGATTCAGACTTCTTTAAAGTGGTTTCATCAAATTCTATGTAGTTGTTTTATTAGACCCCAAAAACCATTCTTTGAGAAATAGTCCTCAGAGAGGAAAAAGCTCAATAAATGTCTACTCTTGTGTTTGAAATTCCCATCTTTAAAATGACTATTTGCTGTTATTTTATCGGATGTTAAGTTGAAACCTGAGAAGCCAAAATTGAAAAGTGTTCTAGAGAAAAACAAAATCAAACCTTGACTGGGCTGCTACAACACAGATTCCTAAGCAATTCTAGGGTATCGTGCACCAGATAAAGAGAAAGTACATGCATGTCTTATCTACTAACCTCTTGAGCTGTATACTCTTATACTTTATACTTATACTCTTATACCTTATACTTATAACCTCTTGATACTGTATACTTGAGTTGTATACTGACTTTTCATTCTCTCCCCATCTATGTCCTAACTAATCCCAAGAATTCTGTTCCCTGATCTTTCTGCCATTAGCTTGTAGCCAGTCGAACAAAACTATTATCTTAACCACTGGCATGAGAATTCCTGGTAGGGAAGAGCTCTTCTTTTTTATGAAAATGTTTATTTTTTATTTTTTTTTTAAAAGATTTTATTTTTATTTATTTCACAGCGGGAGAGAGATCACAAGGAGGCAGAGAGGCAGGCAGAGAGAGAGAGAGGGGGAAGCAGGCTCCCTGCCAAGCAGAGAGCCCGATGTGGGCCTCGATCCCAGGACCCTGAGATCATGACCTGGGCCGAAAGCAGAGGCTTTAACCCACTGAGCCACCCAGGCGCCCATGAAAATGTTTAAATAAATTGCCTGATGGATAAGGTGGCTTCATAGAGGCAACAGATTCACATTCAAGGACATAGCATACAGAGGAGTACTCTAAGGACGAAAATGAGCTGCATTTGGGATTAGGAAACAGAGAAGAGAAGGGGAAAATTGGAGGATTGTCTAACAGGGAAAAATCAAAAGGATTTGTTCAGAGCAAGTATCTTCAAAGTTTAACTTAAGGTTGTATGTGTTTCATGGGACTTTGTGGGTGACTGTAGAATTATGCAAAACCTGGGTCCTTGTGGCTTAGAATGGGGCTATGCCAAGATGACTGAATACCAAGGTAGAAGCCAGCATTCAGAGTGAGGGGTAATCATGAATATATGTCCTTCTCTCCTTAGAAGCTAGGAAAAGAGATAATAGGACCTCTTCTAAACTATGAACGGGAGTTGGATCCACTCTTACCTAGATCTAAGAAGTGGATACCTCAAGGTGACACCAGAGGTCTCATACACCTTTGATGATCTCAACATTCAGTTTGGTACTGTAAATGCAGGAAGCGATATCACATCTAATGGTCAACATCATGAAATTCACTCATCAAATATTTATTGAGAGCATATCATGTTCCATACCCTTGTTCTTGGTACTAAGTGTATAACTGTGAACAAAGCAGATAAAAATCCTCACCCTTACAGAACTTACAACTTAGTGGGAAAGACAGAAATAAGATGCATAAGTGAAATCTATGGTATGATGATAGCAATGGCATAGAAGGCGAAACAGATGGATGGGGGATAAGAAAGCAACATGCTATTGTTTAAAATAGATACATAATTACTGAGACAAGAAACAGAATGATGTATTTTATATTTTTAATTCCAAAAGGATTCATTATGTTGGGCTAAAGGATCAAGAACATCAGTACATCAATTCCTCTTATTTTTGTCCTTCACCTAAAAGTCATAGAGGATTTTTTTAGAAGACTTTTTTTTTTTTTTTTTTTTTTTTTTCCTCAAGGATACCCTTGGAAGACCTGGAAGAAAAGCGAGCCCTTGTTTCTTGGAATGGCTGTCTTTTTAAGGAGTTTGACCTGGGGGAATTTTTTCCAACCCAGGGTTTGGAAGCAGAATAAGAAGCCTTCTCTCCATTTCCAGAGAAGGAGACATATGGGGTATGAAAGCTCAAAAGACACCAGAGGTATCATTAGGACTTGCAGGTCAGGAGAGGCCAACAGAAAATAGAAAAACTTTGAATTGCCAGGCAGGCCCTTACAAGTGCTCATTGCAAAATTTAATTGCAGCAGGAAGGAAAGATAGTTTGAACACTTCCCAAACCCAGAAGGCATTAGGAGGGAATAATTGACACATTGACCCATTCAAAAAAAAAAAAGGACAGGCAGAGTTAGAACTGAATTTTAACCATGCATATATCATGAGTAGTATAAAAACCCTTCCCATTAACTGAGGGTGTTCCTGCTAAAATTAACAAAATGATAGGTAGTTCAAGCCTGCACCATCTTTTCACTGGGAGAGTTCTAGCCTCATTGAACTATAATTGCAGTGGTCTAGGCTAAGGGACTGAAATGTAGAGAAGTCTCCATATTCTTTTTACTTCCATTTGGAAAACCAGCCAGAACAATTGTCTATTTTCCTTTTACACGAAATCCAAAATAAGGCTCTTCATTCTCCAAGCTGTTTCTGCTATTCAGCTATAACTGAAGTATTCTCTGCTGGAGCCCAACAGTTTGTCCCGCTAATGGATGATTACCAGTAATACCTAAGAAATTTTGGTCTCCTGTTGCTTCTAGCAACTTTCACAGTGTCATCTTATATGTTTGGTTGCATGCTTTTCCAACACCAAGGACCAAATTTCACCCTAATTTATTGCAATATAATATGAGGAAACTTGTTTCAATTGGAAACTTGTTTTCAGAAGCAGCCCCATTGGAGAGGATGGCTTAAGGGGGGAATGGAACTCTCTCCCCTTCCCCCAACATTAGAATGCCCTGAAATAAACATGAGCTTATACCTTGTCTCTAAAGATAAGCAGAAAAAAAGATTTTTGATTAGCATTTTGTTCATGCTATGGATAAAATTGCAGCACTCCCATCTTTGCCACTTTTCATTTTAATTGTGAAATACCATTGGGAAATCTCCTTAAATTTCTTTTGGCTTTTAGAAATTGTGAGAGGTGTCCTTGGTAAGCATTGGGTGACTTTGGCTCTTTCTAATTCTTTGATTGCAAGGTGAAATGAGATGGGAACCTTCCATCCTTCATATAAGTATGATTAAGGAATTATTTTGTCTATATGTGGTCAACTATTAAAGATTGGGCTGATGTTGGTAGGAAGCCGTGTCACTCCCATCTCCAAGTCTTGAATAATAGCTCTTCAAGTCCCATGGGTCTGAAGGTACAATGTGCTGTGTTTTCAAAAGAGAAGCAGTGAACACTCAAAGCTGGTAGTAAACAGTTATTCAACGCTTAACCAAATGGAAAGCTCCAAAATTTGGATACATGAAATACTGATCAAGATTGGCCTTCAGGGAAGACCAAGGCAGGACTCTTCTTTATGATTTGATTTATATGATTTAAGATTCTGCATCTGGCACAGGCTGCCATGCTACTCTTAAAGATTGACCTGGCTTAAAAGCTTTCTCTTCTTAAATGCAGGCCTGGGTAGAGGTAATTAAGTCTTTAAACCAGCTTCAATGCCTTCTTATAATGACTCAGCTTTTTGTTCTCCTGACCTAATGGTAGTTTAACACCAGCTCTTTATAAGCCCTGGAATTTTTATCAGAAATGAAGGTGGAGTCCTAAGCTAGAAGGAGAATGTTAGAAACTCAAAGAGAGCAACAGTCACTTCATGTTTTGTTCATGGCATTCTCCATTATCCACATAATTTATCATGGTTCCTTATAGGAAGACCTGTATTACATTAGGAAACAGCACTCCATCCAATGACTCTTTGCCCTGGGATGCTGGTAAAAATGTATATGTCCTTTTTAGGCTGTTAGGGAAAACTTAAGCTTTATAGTATGTGTTTTCTTCAGACAATAGAGAATGCCCATTTCAGTCTAACTTTACACAAAGACCTACAGTAGCAGTCACGTGTTTGAGGTCTCCCTGGCCAAAATGTGTTCTCTGGCCTAGTATTTCCAGTGGTTCCTGGGATCCCCACATGCATGTCAAACTGTATAATGGGTACTAACAGATGGTAGTGTAAAAATATTAATCTCAAATCCCAGTGTTAAAGTAGCATAGCCCAACCCAAGAAGATGGCAAAGCTTTCCCTGGATTTCTCAGGGGGTCAAAATCTCCAAGACTAATAGCATTAGAGCATGTTGGATAGGCAAGCTCCAGGTAGAGATGCTTAGATTCTCTGCTGTGAAGTTGGCTGGCTGAAGCAGTGACTGGGCAAAATGATGGAAGAGAGGAGGTCTTGGTTCCTCACCTGCTTTCAGGTGGAGCCAAAGAGAAAGAATCAAGAGGAATTTTGTTTATCAGAAATGAATAGGAAGCAATGTAACTGTGAATGACCCTGGTATCCAGAGAAGGTACAAATTTTGGCTGCAACAAAGAATTTATGAAGTGTTTCACTCCTTTTTTTGCCCAGCTGGCAGATTCTTCCCTTCAGATTATCAATTGGAACAGAATGGAATTTATTTTCTGGACGTTGAAGTTAAGAACACAGATGAATTCCTACAGATTAATGATGGGCTTAAGGAATTCTATTCTCCCTCCCTCCTTCCTGTCTTTGTGTCTCTCTCATTCTCTTAACCTCCCTCCCTCTTCTCTTCCTCTGATTTTGGTTAGAAAAACTACCCAAGAGAAGCAGACCACTTTTCAGAAATGTTAACATAATTCAGGGGAACTGCATACTGTTCTTTTCCCAAAAGCTGCCTAAGGAACCTACATCCATAAGGTCCTCCTGGGATGTATTGCCATCAGTTAACAACCTTTGTACATGGAAGAGCCCTTGGACCGAATTCTTTATTAAGATTAAATAAAGATTTGCATTGAAAACATGCATATGGGTAGTGCAGAATGTGTTTTCTATTAAAGCATTTTGAAGAGAGCTAAGGAAGAAGACCTTTTGTTTTTGTTCATAGGAGCTGCCCCTGATGGATCACAAGGGCAACCCAGTTCAGTTCAAGGAGAACAGAGTCATTAAAACCACCTTTATTTTCTTGACCCAAAACTTGATCAAAAAGGTGAGCAAAAATGTCAGTTAGGTTGGAAAAGCATTTGGAAATTGTGTTCTGACATCATCAGGAGAGACCTTGTGGCTCTCCCAGGATCAAGACTGAGACCGAAGTAAGGAAACAGTCAACTTGGTGACAAAAGTGCCATTAAATTAGTGTGCTAACCCTCCTGAGTATACAAAGCTACCAAGACACTGCCTTTGATGAATTATATTCTTTTTGGCATAGATTAATACACAGGAACATTCTGTGCACCAAGGATGCATCCAAACTCATTTTAATACATTTTTGTTGAAATTCTATTGATTAGCTGAACTGTTTTCCACACCTACTGTAAGCAAAGTGGGGAAGAGAATTCCTCATCTTCTTTTATCCTTCTTCCTCTCATACTTCTTACTTCTTCTTCCTTCTGTTCTTCTTCCTCCTTTTTTCTCTTGTTCTTTTTCTTGCTGTTTTTTTTCTCTGTGTCTCTGTATTTCTAGGACTGAACTTAAATGTGCTGTCTCTAAAGTAAACACTATTATGGGGTATCTGAAGCCTAAGGCTGAATGGCCCTCAAGTTTCTGGTTTCATTACAAACTAATATCCGTGTTTTCTTTCTGACTCATAGAAGCAGAATTTGCTTTAGAAATCCCTCAAGCAACTCAACTTTCTTTCTTTCTTTCTTTTTTTTAGTTTCCAATAAAATGGCCAGCTTTTATTTATTCTCTATGAAGGTACCCAGTAGGCAGGCATTGCTCTGTCCAAATGCCAAGAGGACAGTGAAAACTCAAAAGAAGAAAAAAATTTAATTAGAATTCATTTGGCCCAGAAAAAGAGCAGGAGAAGTCTTCTTCCTTTGGAGTTCTGAGGACCCAACCAGGTTGCCACCTCTTACCAAGAAAGCAATCTGTCTCTATGACAGGAACATAGGCCACTTTGATGAATAACCTCTTTGGGGAACCTGGCATAGGGGGAATTTTTGTGAGATGAGGAGGTGACAGGGGATGACAAAGCTGTGAGAAACTGCACAGAGAAGTTGCCATCAGCTGACAGATGTTGGCTCACATTCATCACAGAAGACCAGAATGTTGACTGCAAGGCAACTTCAATCACAGCATCCACAGGAGAATGAGACTTTAGTGTGCAAACAAGCTGGTCTTGTGTTAATTGGGAGGTGGGATAGCAATATTTGGAGCTAAGGGTGAAGGCCCAGCCAGGATGGGATCAGCACTTCCAGGAATAAGGCCATATTGTTTATATTTATATCCTTAAGGCTGGTTTGGAGATCAAGGTCATGCATGTGCCAAACGACAAGGCTTAAAAAGGCCCAAGGTGAAGGAATGCTGAGCCCACGACACAGACACATGAAGGGACATTTGTATACTAGGACAAAGTGTTATTCCAAGGTTTACAATTAATTTTATGAACACTTTCTTGAAAAATTGCAGCTAAAAGCAATTCTCATGATTATTGAACCAGTGCTGTGGCTTTCTTTTCCAAGTTTTATTACAGACTATTACAAATCATGTAATGTTTCCTAAGGGAACAAAGCCTTTAGAAGGTCATGTAACAGGGTTATTAAGAGAAGGGGGGGACAAAAAAGCAGAATTTTGTATTGCTACAATGCCAATTCTCCAAACTCAAAGACCTTTAATATTTCACAAATCCTTATAACTACCCCATGAGGTTTCTACACAGTTCTTCAAAGAAAAGCCTTTTTTGTCTTTATTTTTTTAGGATGGGATTTCTGTTCTTGAGTATTGGGTGCATGCAAGGTCCTGGTCCCAGTCCCAGATATCAGCATGCTGGACTCAGTTGGACTTGGACAGAAACTAAATTCTCTGTCTGTGGACATTGCATGGAAATCAGTTAGGTTCAATTTCTAAACTCTAAGCCTGGAAATCCCTGAAAGGAACTTCTAGGTGGTATGTCTTAAGGTCAGTCCTTGATGGACTTAGAAGGGAAGCAGAAGTGCAGCATCTTGACTCATGCCCAGATTAAACATGGCTGGATTACTGAATCCAAAGGTCTAGCCACCCCGAATGTCCTGTTTCTTGAGCCAAGGGACTATATATTTTCTCCAGATGGAACTATTCCAGTGGGAACAAATCTAGCATTTTGAGGTGGTATCTTCACAAACAGAGATAAAGAGGAAAAAATACAGTCTGGCAAACTGTTAACATCTTTCAGATAAATTCTCTTCTCCCCAACACAAGTTGTTAGCATTAAGGAAGGCAGCCATACTGGTTATATGGATCTGAAGGAAGGTCAGGCTAAAAATATTTCCTCCTGTGTACCTAAAAAGGATGTTGTTTTGGGGCACAGTGGGACAATGCCTTTTTCTATTGGACCTTAAGAGATAATAACAAATACTCTCCCCTATCCCCTCTCCCTCCTACCCTATATTTGCCTTATCACTCAGAAACCATATACATACACCTATTTCATCTTTGCTTATTCATATATAATTATGTTCCAAACAGGTCCTTCAGAAGACTTTCGGATGTACTCACAAAATGATAAGTGAATCAGAAATCCTTGTGAAGGAAAATGAAGACTTTCTGTCTCTCTAAATTTGCTTTTTTGGGGGCATTTTATATAAATGGAATCATACAATATGTGGTCTTTTACATCTGGCTTCTTTGGCTCAGCATAATATCCTGGAGGTTCATCTATGTTATAACCTGTGTCAGTATATTATTCCTCTTTATTGTAGAACATGTTTCATTTTGTGGATATAGTATGTACATTTGGTTGATAGACGTATATTTGGATTGTCTCCCCAACTGGGGTTATTAAGTGTCTCATACATTTTGCACATCATGTGTTACTTCTTTGCCCATCATATTTTATAACTCATCTGTTCTTAATTCTTATATCCCTTCATATCCACTTTGAATGTTGAAAAAAATTATGAACATTTTTATTACACAGAGGACAGAAATATACTTTAAAAATCATTTCGAGAATACTCTGTCATTTCCAGTTTATTGAGAAATATTTCATCTCTTGTTTGGTATTTATTTTCTTTGTGTTAGTTACATCATTTGCCTTTGATATTTTGTAAATTTGTCTTAAATGTCTTTCAGGGTATTTTAATCTTTCTCTGGCTTATTTTGTCTCTCTTGGTTCTGCAGTTGCCTGACCCTGGGTCCCCATGGATTCTCAGTCTAGAAGCAGGCCTTATATTGGGTCTTGGAGCACCTGTTCCATGGTGATGAAAGCCAGCCTTAGGATTCCCCGGATTCTATATATGACCACCTCATGTCAGCCTTTCACCAGTCAGCTTTAGAGTCATCATTTCAGGCAGGGACTTTAGCTTTCTTGTACCTCCCCCCATGAGCAGTGAACCCACCCAGGCCCCTCCAGGGTTGCTAACTTCAGTTAGTCTAATTTTGATACTTTGCCACTGCTGGAGTGCTTTTGGTCCCACTCAATCCCTAGAAATTGAACTCTTCAGTGCCTCCAGGTACTTCTGGTATTGGAGGCTGGCAGTGTCATGGCCTCTGCTTAGCACTGTGGATTTTAGTTTCCTTTGGATTCAACTAGATTTTTCACTTATTTTAGAACATGGGCATTTTTAGAAAAAACATATATGCAGAAAAACTCACATACTGTAACTCAGCAGCTGGGTGAATTTTTATAAACTGAGCACACCTTCTCTAAAATCAAGAAACAGAGCATTGAAAGCACAGACCCTCGCCCTGTGTCAGCTTTCAGTCGTCCCTCACCAAAGGTAACCATTACCCTGGTTTCTACGTGCATAGATTTGGTTTCTGTTTGGGGTTCTTACCAATAGTGCTGCTATATACATACATGCCTTCGGTGAACATATGTGCTTATTTCTTTTGGAGATATTCCTAGAAGTGAAATTTTGAAGTCAAAAGAAAGACATGTTCAGTTTTAGTAGATAATGCTAAGCATTTTTCCAATGTGGTTGTATTAGTTTACACTTTTACCAACAATGTAGGAGTTACAGTGTCCCTACATCCTCGCCAACTTCGGTATAATTAGGTTTTTTTCCCTTGTAACCTGGCTATTTTTAAAAAAATACCTTTTAAAAAGTCCTCTTTCATTGCCTTTTTTTTCTAAAGGGAATGAGAGATGGGAGCTCTCAACACAATCTTGCAGCTCTGTCTACACCTAGTTAGACTACCATGTTTTCTGATGCAGCCTCAGCCCCCAACTCTGCCCCCTCTTCCTATTTTACTTACCTTTCTCTGACTCCACAGGATGCCTCTTTCCAAGGAGAACAGTTCTATATACGGTTAATATTCTTTAAGACATAGGGATTGGGTGAAAAGAAAGTCATTTTTTTAATCCCATTCCTTCATTTCAAAACTTATTTTGGCATTCCTCAAAATTGATTATTCTGTTCTGATCTCAGGAAGGTGGTACAATGAAAATAATAGAAAAAGCAAAAGAGCACTTACCTTATTGGTAGAAGTCTGCATCAGCTGATTTAACCCATTCAGAGGTGTTTTGTTTTTTCTATTCCGTGGTAGACCTTGGTAAAGAAGGAACTACATCTCATTCTCATATTTTGAGATGTATCTATATGTTTTTGAGGCCTTTATTTTAAAAGTTTCCAGTTAATCTCAATGCCCTATGGTGCTGCTGTAATTGGCCACATAATGGTGTAAGTCTTCCTAGGAAATTTTTACTCTGTAAAATGCAATTGTTCACAAGGTGGTAACACATTAAGTGTATTTATTCATTTATACCTTAGAACAAGTTTGGCTCATTTTTAGGAGAGTAGTATGGTAAAATTTAAAGGAAATATTTTCTACTCCTTTGCAGTATATTATAGCTCCTCATATGAAGAAGTGGATTCTGCTTGCCACCTTTTTGAATCCAGGATGCCCTTGTGACTTGCTTTGGTCAGTGAAATGCAGATAAGGGATAGTGTGCTAGTTCCAGGCTTTGGCCACAAGAATCCTTGTTGCTCTCTTGGACCTCTGCCACCATGTTAACAAGCCCAGGCTAGCTAGATGATAAGAGAACAAATGGAAGAACAAGGAAGTGTCCCAGCCAACAGCTCACTGACCCAAACATAGAAACAATCAGGGTAGAGCTATACCCAACCCACAGATGATCACAGCTGTGGGTCATCTCAGTCAAGATCAGATGTGTTCAGATGACCCCTAGACTTGGGAGCAACATGAAATGCTTATTGTTTTAAGCCATTGACTGTGGGGTGTTTTGTCACATGGCAATGATACAGACAGATGGAGTACAGATCAACTACAGGAGGGGACACCTATGGGAAAAGTTGTCCATCACAACCTTTTCTCATGTCATAGTTTTCCTTCTCCTTGCTGGCTGTTATTCTTCCACAAGATAGAGGATTTTACTCCTTCAAAGGGACATTCAACATATATTAATACTCCAAAGCTATAAAATTAGGAAACAAAAATGTTTTCTATAACTGAGTTTTAACCCAGATTCATATTTGGATCCAAATTCTAGCCTTTCCCTGTTGTCAGTTTGAGGAAGTCATTCATGCTCTCTAACTAAACCTTGTTCTGTTTTCAGGAAAATGGAGACAGTGACAATAATAACCCCGCAGGGCCATTGTAAAAAAAAAAAAATCGGAAGAGTAGCCAAGAACCTAACCTTAGGGATATGGATTTCGGTACTGGTTCTGCAATAGATCAGCTCTGTAACCTTGGCCAAGTACTTCAGTCTTTCAGGATTTAGTTTTCTCAGCTCTAAATTGTTGATAATAATAATCCTTATCTCACAGCATTGATTTGATATTAAATGAGAGAAAGCATTTAAAAACCAATGTCTGGACTGAAAAATAGTATCCCTCATTTGATTGCTCATAATTGTATATTCTTCAAGCCCTAGGGTATATAACCACTCATAACCTTTCTCCACCCATCCCAAAACACACCTCCAATTACACTGTCCCCCACTGTTTCTTGCTTTGATTTACTCAACACATTAGGCATAAGACTGGTTCTGCTTGCACACTACATTTGTGGTAGTTGTCTTTTACCTTGTTTTTCTTATTTCTTGTTCAGGTTTTAGGGTGTATGCCTAGGGGGAGGGGGCACACAATAAATGTGAACTCTCTTCTGTGTACCCTTCCAAAAGACAGGAGTCATTTTGAGACTGGTAAACATTTTGTTATTTGTAAGGCAGCAAAACAAAGCAAACCTTTAGCAGAACAGGAGGCGCTAATTACGCTATATTCTTGCTTGCTAGATAATGGTTAGCACAAAGCAGCAGCCAGGGACAGAAATGGCTAATATTGGAGAAGAGTAACCAGATAGAGCCAAATACATTCAGGCTCAATTTCTTAGCTTTTATCAAAGACAAGATCTGAATGATACAGCATAAAGATAGATTTTGACTTTGATGGCAGACATGAGGAATGATCATAACAAATTTTATCCTAATATAGCCAATATTTTTTCAAAATGGAGGTCATTATTAGAAGGATACTTAGAAATAGGCTACACATGTGCATGTGTACATAGATACTGAGGTGTTACATACATGCTGTTGTTATGAGCTGTGGGCATCATTGACTCTGCAATAATAGCTATTTCCTGAGAGCTTTTTATATGCCAACCTTTTGGTTTTAATAATCTTTTTGGAATCCTGGCCACATTCTGTGTGGTAGAAAATATAATTTCCTATTTTACAGATGATGAACCTGAGGCACAGGGCTATGGTCGAACTTGCCCAAGATTACACAGTGGTTGATTCAAGATTCAGATGGAAATTATCTAATTCCAGTGCTTGTGTCCTTGCAGTTGGGCAGCATTGTTGTTTGATATCTGTATTCATAACATCAAATGTATATATATGTGTGTGTGTGTGTGTGTGTGTGTGTGTACACATGTGTATGTATATATAAAATACAAGCATATAGAAATATATTTGAAACATATAAAACCAGTGTATTTACATGTTTCGGTTCCACTCCTATCTACTGCCACTTGTCTCCATACTTAATTCAGATGGGGAAAAATAAGGAAATGAAAATTAAATTTGTGGCTATGATGTAAGAGGCATAGATACTGGGAAAGACACTTTATATTATCACATCTAGTCCTTAAAACACCCTTAAGAAGTTAATTAGAGCTTCGCTTTATAATTGGGAAAACCGAGTCTTAAAGGATTGAGTAATTTGCCCAAGAGCACATAACTAATTAATGGCAGAGTTGAAATTTGGACACTACTGTGAGTCCAAAATCCATACTTCTTGTACAAAATCACCTTTCCATTAACACATTTCTTTCCAAAGTTTTGGTGGTGTCTGTTGCACTTAAATTTCCTTGCTTCATGCAGAAGGGTCTATTCTGACTTTTTTTTTTTTCTTAGAAACAATTTCCACCAGGTTTTCCTGCTCCCCTGTAAATCCTCCCTAAGTACTTTTTTCTTGCTGAGTTTCAATTTGATTTGTTAGGATTTCTCTCCTTTAGCTAGAGGGTGAGTCAGTGGTTTAAAAAGAAGTTTTAAGTGCATGTTTTTGCTTTTTCAAGTTTCTGAATGCCTCCAAAAATTTACTTCTAAAGTTCTGAAGCCCAGAGGGGCAGAGGCCATAAATATTTAAAATGGGAGTATATTGTTTTAGTTAAAATTTATGGAGTGATTCATGACTCCAATTCAATTTTTAAAAATCGACATCATAAGGTCTGGATGGGAAATCTGCCTTCAAATTACCATGGGGCTCTATGGAAGATGAGCCTTTTTAAAATATCTTCGTTTCACTTGTTAGCAAGTTCGTGACTTCAGGCTCAAGCAGATCCAGGAATTGAACAGTTCCATCCCTGTTTTCTTTATCTTCTGATCTCCCGGTAAGCAGTTCTGATGGAGTTTCATGTGTAGCCGCCTCCACCCTTGAAAGCATGGACTCAGGCTGGCAAGACAATCCCCATAATTTATCTGAGTAAAAATTTCTTTCTAGTTTTAGAAAAGTATCTCTTACTTTTCATGAAACCCTTAAGAAATCTAGGAAAGAATCAGAACTAATTTTAGGTTGTAGGTTGTTTTCTTTCATTTGTGAATTTGAATGCCTTCGTCTGGTGGTGGTGTCCCCGAATTAGTTCATTGTTTGTCACTGTCTTGACACACCTCAGTTTTCTGAATTTGACCCCAGACTTGGAAGTTCGGGAATTTTATTAAAATATCACTGAAAATTCTAGGAGTAATAAATCTAATGCAACTCTAGCTTGAGCGACAGCAAAACCTTTAGCTAGGTGAAATCTCTACAAGGCCAGATACTGTATATAGTGAGCACTGTAGCTAACATGGCACCTAACATTGTGGCTAACACAGCACGTACCAGATAGACATTTGATGAACATGAATTAAGTGCCCCTGAAATAACTCCACACCTAGAAAAATAAATCTGTGCTTTCAGTTTTTTTCCAGAAGTCTCTTTCTGACACAGAACCTCCCTTTAAGGCTGTTATTCTCCATCTTGGTAGATTTTTGTCTCTTGGAAGACATTTATATTGTCTGGAGACATTTTTGTTTGTTGTAAATGAAGGAGGGGTGCTACTGGCATCTACTGGGTAGAAATCAAGAATGCCGCTAAGCATCTCATGATGCGCAGGACAGCCTCTTGCAACAAAGAATCATATGATGGCCGCAAATGTCAGTAGTTCCAAGTTGAGAAACCCTCCTCTAGCCTGCCTTCGATTTTAGCTAGACTTGAAATCACAGGATCTAGAATTTCAAAGGTAAGGCTATATGACAAATAATCTTCCTTACACTCAGAAATACGACGATTTCAAGAGTTACGAGGGAAGCAGGCATAACTTGGCTTATCTAGGAACCCCTAGAGGAAGTGTGAACTTCAGGGTCATTTACTGAACTCAGTAAGAAGAACCAAAACTTATTTTTCTGTCTTATTCTCTTGGCAATTTGCCTCTCAAGTCTCCTCCCCTGTTCTAAACCACAGCTTGCTCCCACCCCCCAACACCCCAAGCATTCTTCAAGTACATAGCTTGTAAAAGCTGAAAACTCTTGGGAATTCGCCGGGTGAGATGAAGATCACATCTCAATAGGAGCTAAGTGGTTTTGTAATTAGGGAAGTATACAATTAGCCTGTATACCTTCTAAATCATCTTTAAAACATCCCATTATGATTTTCCCTTTGTTTTTAATTGAAAAATTAAAGAACTGCCTCAGATGTCCATTTCCTGTTTAAAGTAGGATTAAGTAGTTATATGGTCCATATATTTATCATAACTATTTCTGATGCAGTCCAGCAGAAAGAAGTATAACATGCTCTTATTTGTCAGTCAGATATCAAATGGAATGATTGGGCTGACTTCTAAACTACCAAACAACACAGTTTAAACTTGTAGGAAAAATCTTGGTATGAAATTTGGAATACTTGGGTTCAACTTCTGGCTCTCCCATTGACTGTGGCTGTGGGAACATTGCATAATGTCTATGTCCTTCAGTTTTTTCATTTGTAAAACAAGGAAGTTGGATTACAGGACCCAACTCTTTGATTCTAATTGACTCTGGAATAATTTCAGTCTGAAAGTATGACTAATGGAGGAAAACACAAATGACTTATATTGGTTGGTTGGTATCTCTCAAAGGATTACTACAAATACTTAAGAATATAATCTTTTGGAAATGCAAGAGATTAGGAATTTACTGTGGACATATGCCATGGATTTAAAAAAAAATGTGGTTTTGGTCTTAGTGTCACCAGCCTTCAAGTTTGTAGAGTATTATTAAAAGTTCCCAGGATTTGGAGACATCATTACAATTGAAAATTTTGTAATCACCATAATCAAAGTTGAATGCCAGGAATATAGAACCTGAGAAAAAGAGTTATTTTTCAAGGGATACTCCCAAATTTGGGGGACCTTTTCTCTCAGAAGTTAAATTCTTCTACCTCTTAGAAAGCAGTCTGCACTTTTTCAACCTAATTGGGTACTCTAACTGGGTTTTTGTGGTTACAGAAAACAGAAACCACAGGTGGTTGCCGGTTTCAAGATGGTTCCCAGTATCATCAAGTCCTAATATTCACACACATGTAGAGACCCCCCCACACTCAATCAAGACTAATACCATGTAACTAATAGAATATGACATAAATTAACAGTGTGTGACTCCTGAAGCTAGGTCATAAAAAATCTTTTCAGCTTCTACTTTCCTCTCTCGGATGCTTCCTCTGGTAGAAGCCTGCTATCATGCTGTGAGGACACTCCAGAAGGCCACTGAGGAGCAGAATTGAGGCCTCCTGATAATAGCAACAGCCTGTCAACCAGTTGAATGAGCCACTTGGAAAGTGGACCATCCTTCTCTGGTCAAACTCTGAGATGATTGCAGGCTTGGTTGGCAGCCAACTGCAACCTCAGGAGAAAGACCTTGAGCCAGAATCCCTCCTGAATGCCTCACCCATAGACCTTATGGGAGATAATAAGTATTTATTGCTGTTTTAAACCATCAAATGTTGTGGTAAGTGGTTTTGCAATGATAAATGACAAATACACAATGCTGGTAAAAATACAAATAAAAAGTAATGCACTGAAAGGAAATTCATTGAGAGAATTGAAAGAAACAGCAGAAAAGACTCAGGGGCTGAGGATAACTCGGGGGCTAGGATATATGATGCTATTACCAAGAAAGCAGTTACTGAGTAGGCAGAGGAAGAGATGTCAGCTACCAATAGCCTGATAGTTCTGGAAATTGCCAAGTGGCTTGGTAACATCAGCATTTATCCAGGCCTGGGCGGAGCAGCCATATTCATGCATAGAATTTTTTCAAAGCACTATATACTCTCAGAAGTTTAATGCCATTAAAAGTGCTAAGGAAAAAACAAAAAGTAAAAATTTTCTGCTTAATTTTCGAAATATTAGGGGTGATTTTCATCTTAAGTGATTTTCATAATTGCCATATTGTATTAATTAGAATAGGTTCTAATAAGTAACCTGAAACACAATAGATTCTTTTTTCTTACTCAGACAGTACTGGACAGGTACATAGGGCACCAGACAGCTCTCATCTTTATGGCAGTTTAAGGACATAGGCTTCTGGAGGCTTTGCTGTCTTCACATGGCTTCCAAGATTTTCTTTTGAAATATCCCCATTTCAGTAAGTCAGAAGGAGAAAAGATCATGGATAAGCATACATGCAATTTTTCTTAGGATTCAATTTTATGAATGCCCTTTATTTCTGCTTAGATTCCATTAGCTAAAACAGTCCCACGTGGCTCCACCTAACTGCAAGGGAGAGCTGGGAAATGTAGTCCCTGGCTAGGGAGCTACTTTCTAGTGCAACTTTATAGTAAGGAAAGAATAACATGGGTGTTTTTTGGTGATCTAGCCATTTTTGCTACATAGAAATCCCTAGACAACTTTTTGTTGTCAGCCCAGCATGTATTATGTTACTAGTTTCCTTGGAAAGTAATCAGAATTCTTCCTCAATGTAATGAACACACAAATGAAATCCAGGGTCACCTCAAGATACTTATAAATTAACAGTTGGCTTCAGGGCATTCCTCTGGAAATACTATGTAGGGCTTATGGTGCTTCTGATCCCATCTCATTTTAGGAATCTTAGAGTGATTTTCATCCCTATTCAGTACAATATAGGAGTTGGAAGTTTGTACTCATCACTTCTGCATGGAAAAAGTGACATCTGTTTGTACCAGCACTTAGAGCTAGTGACAGATTTGCTTCATTAACTCTTCCTTCAGCTGCAGGCTGGCATGAATCCCCTGAAACTAGAGTTATTTCAGTTTTTGGAATCTGCAGAAGATCTCATCAAGATACAGGATTGGGGGCACCTGGGTGGCTCAGTGGGTTAAAGTCTCTGCTTTCGGCTCAGGTCACGATCTCAGGGTCCTGCGATCGAGGCCTGCATCAGGCTCCCTGCTCAGCGGGGAGCCTGCTTCCTCCTCTCTCTCTGCCTGCCTCTCTGCCTACTTGTGATCTCTCTCTCTCTCTCTCTCTCTCTGTGTGTGTGTGTCAAATAAATAAATAAATAAATCTTAAAAAAAGATACAGGATTGGGTGAAGATACCCCCCTGCCAAAAAATGTATAGAGTCTACTTAAGGTCAAATATGCTACACACTGTGACATAGAAGAAAGCATTCCAGGCAAAAACATGAGTTTGGGGGAATGGCTTTCCAGTCTCTTTAAATTCATACGACTGTTCCAGCAAAGTCACTGGAGGAAGTCCACTACATAAAAGTGAAACTCTTGGGTTGCAGTTTATGGTGTGTGTGTGTGTGTATAGGCAGTGGAAAGAGATGGCTGGGGCATTTAGGGAGCAGATCTTAACTGGTCTTTCTCCACACCTGCTTCACCATCTACCCCTTTAGATTTAACTCCATGGAACAAAAATTTTTAAGTCACCAAAACTAGTATCTCAGGGCAAAGTATGTAGGGGCTGTTTTAAAAATAAACGACCTCTGACCAGTGTTGCATTTTGTAACCAGGAGTCATGAACTTTTCAGAGTCCTATGAAATGAATATATTGATTGTGGAAAACATAACTTTATTTCCTTGCCCTATTCTCTTTATTAGACTTAGCACTGTCTGAAACTATTGCACTGAATTTCAGTTCTTTGTAGTTTATTTCCCAGTACTAAAATGAAGCTTAAGAACAAAAATGGTGATCTGTAGTAATCTCCGCTGTACAGTGTATTCCCAGGACCTGCACCTGCTCGAGGGCATGCCATAGACTAGGCGCTTACTTTGGAAAACTGCTTTCCTGGGATGCAGCACTTAGTTTGCTGCCTAGAAATTTCCTCAGGGATGCAGAGGAGTCCCTAGGAATTGAGAGCAGATCAGGAAGAGACCATCAGATAGACCTCACCAGAGGAAGGACGTATCCTATCAGAAATGACCTTTAGGCAGGTTTATAAGGGCTTATGTGATCCCCAGAGTTTGAAACCAGTGGGTTTTTCATATGCTCACTACTCTTCCCCATGAGGAAGTGGCAACATGGCCAAAACAAGCTGGAAGTCGTTGGATCCACTTATTCTCCTTCATTTCTTTCCATATCTTCCATAAATAATATTTAAGGGATGTGATGAGAAATGGTTTACTGTTTCCTACTGATAACAGCAGAATTATTGTAGTCAGGGGCACCTGGATGGGTCAGACAGGCATCTGCCTTCGGTTCAGGTCATGATCACAGGGTACTGGAATCAAGCCCTATGTCCTATGTAGGGCTCCCTGCTCAGTGGGGAGTCTGTTTCTCCCTCTCCCTCTCCTTCTCCTCCTCCCTCTGCCTCTTCTCCCTGGTTGTGCTCTCTCTCTCTCAAATAAATACAATCTTTTAAAAAAAGAATTATTATAGTCATACAGGTTTTACTATACTGTTGAAGTCAAAGTTGCTAAACAAGAAATACTTTGGAGAGTGATCTGCCCCCTAGTGTTTCTTGACAACAGTCTGCTATGCTTGGGGAAGCAGTGTATGCTGGGGCAAATAATAATAATAATTTAAAAAAGTAAATGGTAGAGGGGAGACCTATCTCTGACTCCAACATGAATGTTTTCATGGTCTCCATTAAAATTCAGATGAGGTATTTTTTAACATGTCAGAAACGGAACACAATATTCTGAGCATTTATTCTCACCAGCATCTGCATGTTGGCTGGAGGTCAGTGGGCGTTGGATGGCAGTTGGCAGCTCTCCTTTGAGCTAATAGTCTGGCTTAATTTAGCTTTTCACTGAGGGATGGATGCTGGCCTGTTCTATGTTGTGTTTCTTCTGGAGTCCAGAGCTGAGGGCAGGAGTTGTCTGGAGGAACGAAACGTCACCATAGTGATGACAGAAGTGCTAGAAGCCAAGCAGAGTCTCTTAAGACCTAGACTCAGAATTGTCACAATACTTTTATCCACGTTTGATTGGTTAATGTAAGTCACATGGTCATGCTGCCTCAAATCAAGAGTGGATACATCCCATCCATGATGAAGCCACAGAGAGGACAGGGGCACAGGGAGGGATGATACATTAGAGCCCCCAAGTCAGTGTAACATAGTGTATGATCTAATAAGCCCATAGAAAGTCCTACCTAGAAGTGGAGTATATTCACATGTATGTATAAGTTTACAATTTCCATAAAATATACAGACACTTAATACTATTCTAACAAGGTAACTTGATCTCCCTCAAAACTAGGTTTCAATGATGAGTAACGTTTAAGACTAAATTATGATGGAATCCATGTAATTATTTCTAACTAGGGGTGCCAGTGGCAAGACCTCTTTTTGAAGAGTTGGCATATGGCTGGTTCCTCCTACATAAGCACTTTAATAACTCCCAGTTGTGAGACATTAAACAATTTTGTGTTTGCCTTAGGAGTTTGAAACACTTCATATTCTTTCTCAAAATGTAATTTCTTCTTTTTTCATTCTCACCGTTCAAAGGGAGGCCTCACCTATCAACGAGATCGTATGGGTGGCAGATAAGGGTCTTTGGAAGCATTTGGCAGAGACCCGCTTGTTTAATTTATGCGGACTTTCCCTGGTATGTGCTCCCTGGTTGGGATGTGGAGTTCTAGCTTCCATGGTAGATGAATTCTGGTTTTTCTCCCTCTGGAAAACTAAACTGTTCCTGCTACTCACTCCCAGGATCAGTAGATGAGCCAGGTCTTCCTAGGATCCCAGAGGAACTACCCTATAAATGACAGCGGCAGGATGAGGCAGGAGGAGACAGGATGGGCCTCACGTCGGCATTTCCCCTCTCTCCACATTTCATTCTGCATTCTGCCGTCTCCTGTGGAGACTTGTTTCAGGGCTGGGTGTCAGTTATTTATACACAGCAGTGACTCACTTCTTTAAGTGATATTAACTTTTGAGACTCCCTAAAAAAATATGAAATAGAAAGCTTTACCTGCAGCTGTTAGAAGTTAACTGTGTAGATGTAAACAAAAAGCATGGGTGGATTTAAAATCTAGAAAGGGAAGGGGTCCTAGAAAACCAAACTTATGTATACGATTTGTATCAACACATCTATACCTCGTTATGTAATTAAATGCAAGTTCTATAACTTAGGAAATTAAGTAAATTAAAATGCAATATATAAAAATACAGTTGTTTCAAGAACACCTGTAAACAAAAACTGCTCACCAAACACAGTCATGTTGCCTGTGGGGATAAAGGACATGAGGATGGAAAATGGAGATAAGAAGAATAAATAAATTAAATAACAAAGGGTGTGGGACAATTATGATAATAGGCCAGGAACTGATGATGATCAGTTCAATTCTCTGCACCTGAGATCAAAATAAAAAAAGAAAAGGAGGGAAGGAAGCTAGAAAGGGAGGAAGAAGAAAAGCAAGCTTTGCATTCTCCTTACAGCATTTTCAGGTAATGGCC
>LNAC01000685.1:652932-691741 GCA_002007465.1 Ailurus styani | reverse complement strand
AGCTCCTGGATCCACAGCACCTAGAAGAGTGCCTACCACATAGTAAGCACTCAATGAGTACTTGATGAGACGAACTGCTTTAAACTTAATTGCCCGGAGAAGGTTGATCCCTATGAATTCTTATATCCACATCCCTTAGGGTGATTTCATTCTTTCCATGAAGAGCAGCCAGAGCAATATTTTAAAGGGGCACATTAAGTCTTGTATTCTGTGTCCAGTGAAGGGCACATCCTCTTTCTGTGTGGTGAAAACCTACTACTCTTGTTTTCTGGTGACACTTTCACATTTACATTTGGGAATCACCTTACCCCAATCTTGCCCCCTGGGTAATTTGTATTCAGCTGAATCTTCCCTACTCAGTCATCCCTGCAGTTGAACACATGACTCAAGCCCCACCATACAAGTGGAGTGGGCATTTTTGTTTAGGGATGCGTGTGTGACCCAGTTCAGAACAATATGGACTCAATTTGAGGACTTTTTGGGGGGAAATATTTGAGAAATAAAAGTTGTGTTTCTATGGGGATTCCTATAGGCTATCTAAAGCTTGGGAACCTAGGACCACCATACATGAAGAAAACTTGTATGAAAATTAGCAAACAAAAAGAGAGCAAGGGAAATTGAGAGGTGGAGCAGAAGGGGGGCGGAAATGAGGTGAAGGAGGGAGAGGGAAAGAGAGGGAAGGTGAGAGAAAGCAAGCAAGCAAGCTTGGATCATTTTTGCTTAAGCAGATTTGAGTTGGATTTCTCTTTTCTTTTCTTTTCTTTTCTTTTCTTTTTAATCTCACCATTTCAAACCTCTCGAGTGGTGATTAACACGTCGCCAAGTGCCCAGAGTGATTACATTCTCGTGGAGAGCTCACACTCCAGTTGAGCTTCACAGGACTCATAGTGACAAGAACCCCCACCTTTCCACGCCGCCTTGCCTATCTCTGTACAGTTTGGATTATCAGGAAGGAAGTTTTTCCAACATCTGTCTTCCTCAAACTTTCTGGTGTTTCTGGTAGCCATCTTAGACCCTGTGGCTGCACTGAATAATTTAATGCTACTTTTAGCTATCATGGACCCCCTTAGTCTCTTCTGCAGTGAAATCCCTATCCTATTCTCAGCATCCACCAAGAACGTCGCTCATATATTAAACTAGTCTTAAATTCCCTGCCTTAGTTATACTATCTGCACATACAGACTGTATCAATAATTATTGCTACATAACAAAAAACTCCCAAACTCAATGTTTTAAAAATCAGGAAGCTCATACTGTTGTTAGAGGACTGCAGGTCAGCTAGCTGGTTCTTCTGGTCTGGACTGAGCTCACTGAGGTATTTGTGGTCGACTGTAGAAGGAGCAGGAAGTTCTGCTGATCTCCGATGGGCTGTCTAATGTATTTGGGGATCATTTGTCTATAGGTTGGTCTAGGATGGTCTTGACTAAGGCAACTGGTTTGTCTTCCATATAGTCTCTTACTCTCCAGCAGGCTAACCTGGGGTCATTCATGAGATGGGGGGAGTTTTCTGAAAGAGCAAAATATACATGGCCTGGGAAGGTGTCGACTCAAAGGCCCATCACTTTGGCACATTCTGTTGGTCAGAGCGTCACAAAGCAGATTGAGATTCCCAGGGAAATAAATCCCACCTGTTAACTGGAGTTGCTTCAAACTCACATTGCCAAAGGCATGGATTCAGGGTGGGGTAGAACTTTGGGGCCAGTTTTATAGTCAGTGTAGCACAGAGACAAAAACAACAAACAAGTAAATCTCTTAGGAGTTCGATTTCACTGAATGACATTCTGTTTGCATCTAATCCTAAGGTCTTAATCAGGATCAAGAGTAAATCAAGTAAATTTGGCAAATCATAACTTATATTCTAACTCTTTGAACAGTAAGAAGAAACGTAAAAAACAAAGATCTCATGTCTGTTTCAAATACACACTTAAAGATGGCATGTTGAATAGGGGTTTCATTGAAGGAATAAAGCAACTTTGGCTCCTGTTAAGATGTGTTGAATACCTTCCGTTTACTTCCTAGCAGGAGCATGTTACCAAAAACAAACCTTGGACACAGCAGATTTGTAAATAATAAAGACCTGCTCTAGTATTCTAAAAACTGCCCTCACTGGCATGACCTTATGTCTATATTGGATGATGATTTAATACTTAATAGAAATCTTCAACTACAGTCAGCACTTTTATCAGATAGGGTTGTCTCTTCTGTGAAACACTCATTCATTTATCCATCCATCAAACATTTACAAAGTACGTCTTGTGTAGAATCATATCAAGAGGCCACATAGTAAATTAGTGACTGGTCAGATGGCAGGGTGGACTTTATTTAGCTGTTTTTTTTTTTTTTCCCTTGAAGTAACCAAACATTAACTTGACTTTTGATTTGGAAAGAACCTCCTAAGTCTACAGTGACTGATAGGAATGCCATGGGAGGGACTCACCTAATGTTTGCTGGGGAGATCGGCTTGGTGTGGCTCCTAGTCTTGCCTGATATAGTGTTACTTGGTCTGGAGCATGGAGCTTGATTTCAGTCCTAAAGTCCTTTAATATTTGACATTAAAATACTTTTTAGTCATAGAATAATATTCTAAGCGTGATATCAAGGTGTAAAAAATCTTTTCATCCGTCTCTGAAATAAGCAAAGTGGGAGACGTATCTGCGGCTAACTTTGTTGGAATCGGTTCCTGTGGAGCCTGTCAGGGTGAGTGCATGGAGCAATGTACCCCACAACTGTAAGACTTTTCTAGTGGGAATTTTGACTATATATGATGTTTCCCTTACATCTTAAATTTTAAATCTCTTTAGATCCAGACAGAGGTCAGGGTGAAGGGACCTGGACCGTAATACATTAGGGGTTATGTCTAATCCTTCATTGTAACCATAGAGAACTCTCTCAACTGCTCTGAATGGATTTGTCAGTAGTAAAATAAAGATACTGAATATGTCAATCATAAATATTCAGCTTAGATTTACAAGAATATATATACATGTGTTGTTCATGTGAACCTCACAGCCACCCTGCCATTCTGGCATTAGTGGATTCATTTTACATGTGAACAAAGTGAGGTCATGGCCAAGGTGAAGTTTCTAAGTGTAGAACCTGATACTGGGATTTGAAGAGCTGTTAAAGTTTGGTGGGTTTTACCCAACTCTTCTGCAGATTTCAGCAGCACATTGCTCTGTGGAGCTAATGGCTCCCAAAGATGCTTTGATCATAGCACAATATTTAGTCAAGTTACCACTACCCCAGGGGGATTGATTACTGTCTGATGGCCCTACCAGATGCAGTGACTCTTTCAAATGCTTGTAAGCGACCTAAATAAAGCTGTTTTGCCTGCTCATTAATAGAGTTAATATCACAGAGAAAGGAAGACACACAAAACCACAGTCTATAAGACCTTGACCTCTGTAGATGCTGGTTTCCTTATCTGTAAAATGAGAGGGCCAGACTAGATGATACCCAAGGTCCCTTCCTGTTCTGAAATTCTGTGATCTCCTTTCCTAACAAGATTGAAAATTAAGAGTTGTAAATAACAATAAGTATTTCAGATTTCTTTCCCTTTTTACCCAAATTCAAGTAAAATGTAGGTTGGGAGTCATTGCATACTAATTCATTTTTATTCTCCATTCTAATATTTTAATTAAATTTTTACCTATAAAATGTCTATTCTATGGAAGATAGTAAGGACACATAGCTTTCTCTGAGCACTCTGATACAGAATGCGGGCACTCCAGGAGCATTAAACCATATTACTCAGGCTTCTTCTCAGGCTTACTAGAGCTAGATTCAGAGTTTCCTAGGCATGAAATAAGCTCCACAGAGGCTTCTCTCGGAAGGACATTTCATTGGAAAGGACGGCTGTGTTCTTTTGAATTGCGCTGTGAATGCTCTTGGTCTACTATCACTTCGATTTTACCAAACCATGCATGTTGTCTTCCAGCTTCTGAGAGTATTGAGTGCTGGTTGCTCACATCTGTCCTCCACCCCCTTTTAGAAGGATTGCCTCTTATCAAAAGTGCCAACTCTCCCAGAAGTTTATTCCCTCAATATAGGGCATCCTATAGCTGATATCTAACTGAAGGGGATTACAAAAGCCAGCTCCTCATCTCCAAGTGAGACAAACTGTTATAGTCCTTGCCAGAGTTCCCCATAGTATCAGGCAGAGGCTAGAATTCAGCTGAGACCACTTTTTGGCTAGCTCATTCTCATGCTTCTCTCTCCCATTCTCTTAAAAGATCTCCCTCAGTGAATCACGTACACCCAAATTTTCTTCTCACTCGCTGCTTTTAGGGAACTTGACTCGAGGCCTCAGAACCATATAGACCAGCTTTTCCTTACAATTTAAACACTGCTTCCTGAGAATATTTCCAGGTTTTTATAAGACTCCATACCACCTTATATCTCTACATATTTGGGAGGCTTCGTGGGGTTAGAGGGAGGCTGCCACCCACTGCCTCAAGAACACGAGGGCACCATGAGAAGTTGCTCTAGACCCACACAGAAATTAACCCTGGGTCACAATCTGAGGGAACAGGGCTTTGAGGCTAAGTGGAATCTCTCAAGACTCCAGAGTTTGCGAAGTAAATGAAGGCAGAGCTCCGTCTTAAGGCAGTAAGTCTCGGGTCTGGCCCTCCCCTCTAGTTTATCATTAAACAAAATCTTATTTGGAGATGCCATCCAGAGGGTAGGGCTATCTTGTGGTGGATTGTGAGGCCATAAAGCCAGGATATCTACATGGGGAAAGTACTGTTTGCTGGAATCCAGTGGAAAACCTTCCTCTTTCTACTCTCAGTGCCTCATTCAGTTTCTGTGGCAGTAGGGGCTGTCACAGGATGGAAGAAAGGAAGAGCCTTTAAGGGAGATGGGATTTTGTTTCCAAAAGCCAAAAAGCATCAGGGAGAAGAGAGAGGATTGGTGAGGATAGAGCATAAGACAATGCTGAAGGCCGGCCCTACCCAGGAAGGGCTGGGGAAGGAGGGGATGAAGGCAAGGCTGTCATCCTGTAGGGAATGTAATGGGAAGTGGCAAAGATGTGGAAAGAGAAAAAAAGAAGAAGAAGAAGAAACCTTGGATTTAGGGGTTATGAAAACTTAGATGGCAGACACCTGTGACACTCTGCGTGTGCTAATGAATGAGGCAACATTCTCTCTCTTACAGTGCCTGAGAAGGAGTTAAAGCAAGGACCCTGGAGCCTACAGCCTGGGTTCAAATACTAGCTTGGAGACCTATTACCTGTGTGGCTTTGGATAGGTCAGTTTTGACATCTCTGAGCCTTTCTCCTCATGTACAGAATGGAGATAATGGTACCTCAAGTGCTTTGTCTATGTAAGAGGCATATAGACGCATCTGTAAATTAAAGGCTTTTGCACTGCTGAAGATCCCAGAATACTGGTACTGTCCTGGACTGGGTTGTTTTTCCCAGCTGAGAGAAGGGAGGTCTTGGAGAGATTGTAAACTGAGTAAAATTACCTTTTACTAGTGAGCTAGTTCACAGCCACCACAGTGGTTTCCTACCATAGATGCATTCGCTTAAACTCTCTCTGGTTTTGCCATAGATTTACTTTTTTTTTTTTTTTTTAATTCTCTGGCTTCCTACCTTCATATGTACCTTTGACCCTTGGAATGGGTGGTGAAAGAGAGAACAAGTGCTTCAGTTTCCCAGTGAAAACTCATGAGTTCTTTATTCTAAAGAAGGCAGTAATGCCATTTGCTATCTGGCAAGGAAGCTATTTACCAAAAGGAAGTGACAGAGGCTAGAGTGGGAAGCAGGAAACTGAAACAAGGAAATGGTTTTATAAGTCCCCAGAAAATACATACAGATGGAAGTTGATAAAAAGTGATGCCTCATATGATTCTTTCTCCAAAAGTTAAAGTCTATCATTTGGTCAGTACTTCTCTCTGCTGTTTCTACATTCTTAGTGTAATGTTGCTAATTTTTAAAGGCAAATCTAAATGCTTCAGAATCCTTGAAACCTTACTGTTGGTCAACAACTAAGTGACTCATGTGAATTAGAATTCTGCAAAGGATAAAAATCAACAGGAACTCTGAGAAAAATGCAAGGAAAGAAAACTCCAAGGACTTATTAGAGGTTTTACAAGCCAACGCTAGGCTCCTTTTAAAAAAAAAAAAAATTTTTTTTTTTATTTTTTTCTTGTTCATGATCACAAGCCAGTGCAGAGCAGGGAGCAGAACCCAAGGTTCACACGTATATTTATTTAGTTAGTAAGACATTCCTATTTTTATAGCTCAAAGTTCTTAACTTTCTTGTTAGCAAATGTTAACAAGGTTTAAAATGTATAAAGTGAGCTGTGGCACGTAAAAAATTTTGGCCTATCCTGGCTCCTTCTTTTTTTTATACCTATGTTCAATGAAAACGTCCTACTGACAGGCAGAATGTCTGGGCAACTTTATAGATAGTGTTCCCACCTCAGGGCCACAAGGTCACAGATTTGTTCCTGATTCTATTTAAAAAACACTCAACAATGGTAAGTTTGTGTGTGCTTTTATGAGAGGGAGCTGTTTTATATGATCCAAGATCTTAAAGATACTCCAAGGAATCTTGCATGTCTGCTGGGCCGTGAATTGGGAAGGTTGCTGTGGTGCTTGCCACAACATTGGGGAGCTTCACTGAATCATAAGCAAAGACTGACTATAATAATTCTCAGACATTATGTCTGCTCAAGGCCAAAAAGCACTTTGATTTCATGGTGGTAATCAAGGCGCTTGAAAGGCATTTCAACCTGCTGTTCCAGCATCAGTTTGCCGGTGGTCATAAAATGAAACAAGGCAGAGAGAAAGGCAAAAGAAAAAAAGCAGACCCCACTCGAATCACACAGACATTTTATAACTATTTTAGACACTGCAGGCCTTTCCCTCTTGGGTCATGCATAAATATGGCTTCTGAAAAGTCGCTCCCAGAATCCCCAAAGGCCCCCTAAGTATGGAAGTGAAATAAGCCATCAACACTATAATGAGCAAACACAGGGGCACTCCTAGCAGAAGGGGATTAGGAAATAGCCCAGTTGAGTGGTTACCATGATTTCCTGAGGCATGTTGACAAAAGAACAAAACAGTCCAAATCTGATTCCTGGGTTCAATTGCTGTGTGACTTCAAACAGTGGATTATCCTTTGAGTCTCTGTGTTGTCTCCTCTAAAATGAGCAAGAAGAGTGAAGGTTTCTTATAAGTCAATTTATCGTTCAAGAACTTCAAATGGAATGGCAACTTAAAATGTGGCAGTTATTCATCAGTTTGTGTAAATAATGCATACACAAGTGTCTCACCCACGGTCGCCATACAATCTATGGTGTGGCTGATCCTCCTGGAATTGTGCACCATGGTGGTCTTCCTCCTACCTCTGACCAGGAATCCTAGATTCCCCACCTGCTGGTAACTTCTCCTTCCTATGGCTTGTGAAACTTAGGGATGTCCTATTCATGTACAGTCATATATACACCCTGTCTCACAACTTGATTTCCATACATATTCTGGATTATAATTCAGGAGTGTGTATGTGTTCACAAGACTGAGAAGCTGATAACCTCCAATCAGCTTCCTCTCCAGGTTGCCCCATCAGTCCAATCCCACTCCTCTGTGGAAAGAAACTAATCTAAAGCAGTTGCTGATTTGACAGCCCTCCCCCCACAACATACAGGTTAAGTTACCAGCTTTCCTTCCTCTAAAATTGTTTTTCAGACATGCCCATACATAACCACCACAAGTAATTATTAAACCTTTCTGCCAAATAACCATAAAGCCAAATTCTTGTGGTAAATAATGTGCTCCCAGTGGCATGTTAACAGCAAGATGGCCGCTTCAGCTTTAAGCCTGTTTCTAGCTCTCTGGCATGATTCCAATACTACAGACATATATTAAGGGAAAGGAATTAGTCACATTTGAAGGTCTCATCCATGTGTGACTGAAACATGTCAGGAAATAGGATTCCCTTCTAGAATAGTTTATATGGAATGTTCTAGACTTAAGTTGCAGAGCTTTTGTGTAATTAAGGGAAGTAGTTAATGATAACTATTCCTCACAGCTCTTTAGAGTTCTATAGTTCACAGAGCATTTTCTTTTTCTTTTAAATTACCTAATTTGAGCCTTTGAGATGAGCAGATTATGATAATTCCCATTTTAGAGTTGAAGAAACTGAGGCACCCAAAGGTCAAGTGACTTGCTCAAGGTCTCACAGCTATAACATGTCAGAACTTGTATTAAAGTATATAATTCTAATTTTATTGCCATAATGATTTGGCCTTACCAAGGGGATTTGAACAGCTCAGTCACAGCACTAGAACAGACATTCTTACCTGGGGAAGAGAAGCCGGGACAGGGGGAGTCATGTTAGAACCATCTAAGGAGTTATTTGAAACACAGGTGCTTGTCTCCATCTTCCACCTCCTGGAAATGAAAATATGTCTCAGAATGAGGGTAGTTAAATAATTTTGAAAATTTTCTTCAGGTAATTCTAATATGCACTGTCTGATTGAAAAGTCACGCATCACGTTTTTCTCTTCTGAAATGGAGGCATTTGCTTCCCAGATCTTGTTTTGTCATACTCTTTGGAGTGGTATACTCACTATACCTGTTGTATGACGGACAGTGAATTTTACTCAAGTCTGCCATAAAAGCGAAGAAACTAATGATATGAAGGAGGAAATAAACAATGTCAACTTCTGGGTAACTGATGTGAGAAGATCCTAGGTTTAGCCAATGAATAAGTTTGTACAATATTGTACATGATAGATAGTATCCTTATCTAAGGCAACTGAACAATAAGATGATATGTGGATTCATTCTTAACTGGTTCACTTTTTACTTTCCCATATGATAGCAATAGGTATCCCTATGGTCATTTCAAAGCTCATGGGGAAAAATAGCTCTCCCTATATTCCTGCACTTTGTGATGTAAATTTTGCACCTCCCGCCATCAGGAGGTGAAGTCTTTGCCCATTCCTTGAATCGGCGCTGGCCATTATTACTTTCTTTGTCCAGTAGCTTGTAGGAGAAGTATTGTTGTCCGAGCTCTGAGTCTAGACCTCAAGAAGGTCTTGTGCTGCTTCCATTCCTGCTCATAGACACTGTCCATATGAATAAATTGGGTTAGTCAGCTGGAGAATGAGAGACCACAAAAAGGCAAAGAGCCATTCCAGCTGAGGCCACGCTAGACCAGCCATGTTCTGGCTCACCTGGTTGGCTACAGAGCCATAAGGGAGTGAACCCACATTCAGAAGGTAAGGATATTAACTCTGTTTCTTGGTGGAAAGTCATAAAATTGCAAAGTCACATTGCAAAGGGGTGAGGCTACAGGGAGAGGTGGAGGATTGCAGTTATTGTCCACCACCTAGCACACCAATTGCATGGGGTGGGTGTACATATTAACTAAATACATGTGATGTATTTAGAGCAGGGTCTGACCCAGAATATAAATGCCTAATAAATATGAACGATTATTACTATTTCTAAAAAGCATGCAAAATGTGTAGATAGCCTATGCCTCTTAACTTTTAGGAACCGATACTGACAATTCGCAGAAATTGTTTTTTGATGTTTTTGATGTTTTTTTCCTGAATTGAAGCACCCCCCCCCCCCAGGCCCAGAAAAAAAAAATAGTATATGTTGCCCTTTCTATTCAGGCTTTGATCAAAGGTTTCAATGGTAAAGATGACTCATACTTTAAACAACTGGAAGAATTTTTTTTTATTGCTTCTCAATCCATTGTGTTGCTCTCATGAAATTGCTGAATGACACCAGAGAATATAAAATCCATCAAAGGAATAAGCATTGAATGACATGTGGCAGGGTTTTCAGCTCATCAGGAAAAACTCAGATCAACTTGTTTCTCTGGAGAAAGCTCACATCCGGGGCTGTTCCTGTTGCCTGGGACTCATAAAGCTCCTATCTCCAGGGCACAGGTGAGGCCTTCACATTCCTTGAGAACAACAGCCTGTTCATTTCCTCTGTGGCTATAAAGTGACTTTATTGGACTTCAGTATCTAAAGGAAACAGAGCTCTGGGTCAGAGGGCGCCTTCAGAGAGTCACTGGCCCCATTTAGAGCTTCAAACCTCAGGGATGTTGGGTTGGGAGATGCTCTTGAACTCTTTGAAATGTAAGTTAATTTAAAGTTCAAAGGAAGCTTCCCAGCTTGACCATTGTTGTTGGGGGCAAGATGCATCTATGTAGCTAAAAAGTGCTTAGATTTAGCTGTGCAGCATCAGCTGTTATTAAATGAGGTTTCCCTATGATTTAGCAACATTTACATTGTGTTGCTCCAGGGTGGACAGCAATTGAGATACTGAGGAAACCCACTGCCAATTACAAGGGGATTCAGTATTTGAGAAGCTCTAGCAGTGGTTGGCTTCAACATACTTTTGTTTTATATACTAACCTCTATTCAAATTTGCATAGGGGAGTCTCAGTTCGAAGATAAAAGCACTCCCATCTGTGATTGGAGATGCACATCTTCTGCTCAAAATATGATTCAAAGTACTGGTTTGATTCTAGGTCTGTGTTTCCTAAAATATGGTCTGTGGCACACATGTCTCCAGACAGCCTCCAGAAACAGATAGTTCTGTGCAGGCATCAGTTAGAGAAACACTGCGTATTATGTTTCGCTGTTGTGCATTCATAGCACACTTTGGATTAGAATTTGAAAAAGTCTAAACAATGTACTGGAAATCTAAGTAAAAAGTGTCTGAAACAAATTATCAAATAAGATGAAAGTACATATACCTAGGGTGTATGACATTGCAGTTATTGAAGGTAGGTAAGCTATGCTGTTGGGGGCCACCATTCATTCTAGAAATAATTATGAAATGTAGGGAATTATTCCTCATGATCTCCCTTGTTCTTTATTACACTCATCTTATTTGCTCTTTTGCTGGACGCTTTACTATTCCAACCAACTACTTTGTCCTTCAGCAACATGGGTATGTGCAGTCACCCTGGATGGATACAATGTTAGTACTCAGATTTCTTTGTCGGTTGGTTCCTCACACCCACTTCTTCCTGGTAGTCCTTTGCTTTATACTTTTGAGGTCCTCAGGACCGATGCTGCTTAAAAAAAAAAAAAAAAAGTCAGATGCTGCTTTTCCTAAGTTTTTCACTGTTAAAAAATCACACATTTGCTTTGGGCGGAAATTTTTTCACCTCATGTTGTTTTGACTATAAACTCAGATGAAGATTTAAATTTTTTTAAAAGAAAAATAGAAAAATAGACTAGGTTTTTTTAAAAACTGTTATTTTATTTTATTTATTTTAAGATTTTATTTATTTATTGGACAGAGAGAGAGATCACAAGCAGGCAGAAAGGCAGGCAGAGAGAGAGAGAGAGGAGGAAGCAGGCTCCCTCCTGAGCAGATAGCCCGATGCAGGACTCGATCCCAGGACCCTGAGATCATGACCTGAGCCAAAGGCAGAGGCCTTAACCCACTGAGCCACCCAGGCACCCTTGTTTGTTTTTTAAAATCCATGTTGATGGTAGGGGTTTGGAAATCAAAAAGGGATCTTTCTAGGTTTAAAGGTTAGGGATCAACAGTCCTACCTTTCTCCTCTCTAGCTTATTTTTCCCCTTTGGGTTCCTAAGAGAATATATAAATAGCAATTTACCCTTTATGTTGCTTGCTAAAGACAGGGTTGATATAAACTTTATTTTATGTGACTCTGACATTTGTTTTTTGGAATGTCAGCTATGCACCTGGTTGCTCTTATATAGTGATGTAAACAGACCATCTCAACAAAGGAAACAAATGCCATTTTTTAAAATAGCTGGCATTTCTTTTTCTTTTCCCCCCTACTTCTAAAAATGTTTAATAGAACTATCCCCTCAAATTCAGGATTGGATTCCCAACTGGTTTCTCCTTCACCCCTTAAGATGAATAAGCAAAAAGCCATCATCAATCACATGCCCATACCTGATTTTTTTGTTGGGTCAGTTAGATTGTGGCACTTATTGTGCTGTGGAAATTGGCATGGTGTATGTGAAAAGACATTTTTAAAAAAATTATTTTTAGTATATGTGCTGCTGAAGCGAGCACTAAAAAATTATTTTTAAAAAGATTTTTTTATTTATTTGAGAGAGAGAGAGAGAAAAACAAAGAACTCAAGAAGGGAGGGGCAGATGGAGAAGCAGACTCCTTGCTGAGTGGGGAGCCTGATTCGGGACTCGATTCTGGGACTCTGGGATCATGACCTGAGCCGAAGCCATTTGCTTAACTAACTGAGCCACCCAGGGGCCCTGAAAAGACATTTCTTTCAGGTGAAAGGTGGAGCAGCAGTAGTTGTAAGAGTGGTTATATTCAGCTTTTTTGAATTTTATCTGCAACAAGTTAGACCCAGAATCTACTCTGCCATGTATTGTGGGAAATCTAACTAGTTTCAATGACAACTTTTAAAGTGTTTTGCATAAATCATTTCACTTTTTGTTGATTTGTGATTTTGTTGTGATTTCACGTCCCTCTACAGTTTCTTAAGTACTTCCAAAAAGGTAGACTCTGTGGAATGCTTTTTTCTCCTTTCAATAATCCGTCCTAAATGACTCAGTGATAAACTCTTCAATCTAGTGCCATCTCTTAGTGAGAATCTCTTTTATTCCACTGCTGGATTCACTTACTGAGATTAGCTTTATAATTAGAGGCAGGTGTGGGGGTAGAGAAGGGCATGCATGTGCTCATCGTATTTGCGAGTGCTAAGGCTCAAGCTGGCTGGACTCTTGGCTGTGTGTGTGCATGTGTGTACGTGCATGTGTGTGAAAGGGAGAGGGAGATTTTTCATTTGCTTGGCTTGCTTTTTGACTGAAGCTCTTTGATTACTGAGGAACAAATTTAAAACTCAGCTAACTGACTGGTTTCGCATAGCTCTCCTGTGGCTAAATTTAAGGTCAAACTTGCCACCTGTGGTATGTCATCTGTCATATAGACCCTTGGTTCCCAAAACCTGTTGATCGTCACAGAACATGTAATTTGCCTGAGAAACTTCTCAAAGAAGTTGGGCTGGAGGTGAAGGGGAACTTTTGAAAACCTAGAAAATCCCTGAGAATCACGTAAAATAACTGAGTTTTCACCCCCAGAATTGATCGATTCTCGGGCTGCTCACACGGCTCTGTGAATATTTACTGAGAAGTTGGCCATGTGACAGACTCCATTCTAGACAGCAGTGAAATAAAACCCCAGTCCTCTAGAAGCTGATGTGCTCCTAGTGGAAGAGATGCAGAAATATATGTGGCTGATAGATATCCTGCATGATGCATGTATATGTGTATAAACATATGTAAGCAAAGGCAAATAAGGCAAGTTGAGGAGAGGAGAGTGGTGGGGAAAAGGATTGTCCTATATTAGAGAATATGTTCAAGAAGGCCATATCTGATAAGCTCACATTTGAGGGAACAGTTATTTGCATTTTGTTAGTCTCTTTTAAAGGTCCTCTTAAAAAATAAATGCAATATTATAGGTACAGTTGAAAAAAATTACATATATACATATACGTGAGGAATAGATAAAATATTTTGGCATGTATTTCATCATTTCATCTCCCTGTACTATGTATTGTCTACATCGTACTGCATCTTGTTTTCCTCATTCAGCTTTAGGTTTTCTATGTTTATCGGTGTGGCTCTGCAATGTGTACTTCATTTATGTTAACTGATATGTAGTGCTCAGTGAAGTGACTGCCTCACGGTTCATTTTAGTGTTTCCCCGTTGGTGGCCCTTTGGGGTGTTTCCATTTTCCTCCCATCACAAGCGGTGCTGAAGCACACTTCCTTGGGTCTGTCTCTTTATGGACAGGTAGATGGTTTTCTCTGGGCATATATTTAGAAGTAGAATTGCCAGGCTATAAGAAAGGGTTTTTTGTTGTTGTTGTTGTTGTTATGTTTAACGCAGACTCCAGAATCTCATCCCAGATATCCTGAATCCTAATATCTGAGAGTAGGGCTTTGGCATCTGTATTTATAAAAAGCTTTTTGGGATATTTGGATGCAACTTCCCAAGGGATCAATGTTTTGGAGTCCATTACTGTAGCCTACGTGAATCCACCCCACACAGTGATTAATAACGGAATAAGAGATGAATAGGCACTTCTGGCACTGAGAATAAATTTTGGCACTCGCTCCATTAGGCCGCAGAAGTGGATACTGTCGGTGTCCTCCCACATATCCTTTACTGGCTCGCTCACCCATCTGTCGACTGCGAGGGCCAGCTGCTGAGGGCTCACAGCTGCCCCATCTCCAGAGAACTGCCCTCAGCAGGAAGAATCTGCCTGAAGGTTGTGACCCTATTTGCCCCTCTCCAGTAAGCTCAGCTCATGAAGGACTGACACTGGGGTATAAAGAGCTTGTTCTCCTGCCTCAAGGGGAGATCACCTCTGTGGTTCAATTCAAACTGCTAAACTAGGCTGGCCCCAGTCTCAAGTCCACTCTTCTGCCTCTTTCTGCTTCCCTTACTCCCCTTCCTGTGCACCTTTTTAAAGCCATGCTTTGAGCGAACCAAGCCAAGATACCCTTTGGCTCTTTTTTCTTCCTTCCTTATTTCCTTCCTCCTTCCTTCCTTCCTTCCTTCCTTCCTTCCTTCCTTCCTTCCTTCCTTCCTTTTTCTTTCTTTCTTTTTCTTTCTTTCTTTCTTTCTTTCTTTCTTTCTTTCTTTCTTTCTCTTTCTTTCTTTCTTTCTTTCTTTCTTTCTTTCTTTCTTTCCTTCTTTCTTTTTTTTTGCTATTTTGTCTTTGTCTCTTTCTGCTTGCCCTCTTTCTTTTTTGCTGCTCTCTTAGCTCATACTTACCTGTTCCATGTAACCTTTGACAGAAAACGGAGTAATTAACTTTCATTTTAACTTACCTTTAAGAGATGCACTGAGCTCATTCTGGAGCAAGGACCTGGAGATCCATCATGCTTGAATTGTCATCTGATTGCCTGGTGGGCTGCTAAGGGGCTGAGCTCTTGGTTTGGTTAACAGTAATGTTGGGCTTCCCTGGTTCCTTGCAGCTTCTCCTGAGTCCTCTGAATCACAACTGTGTTCTGTACTCTCAGATGTGTCAACGTAGCAAACAGTCATGTGGTTAGTGACCATTTCCTATTAAACAAATGCACTGCCCACCAGAAATGAAGAAAGAACTGCTGCCTTTCTTGTGCTTCAGAGGCATTTTACTCCATGGGCTTGAATCAGCCCCATTTGGACTTGGAGCCCTGTGGCAAACCCCCGCCCCCCACCTCTTATGCAGGCATAGCCTCCTGCTACATCCTTTAGCTAGTGAGTTTGCTGTCATAGATGTTGATAAATATGTGGCCAACTTGCCCTTATTTTATTATTTTAATAGTAGTAGTAGTAGTGGTAGTAGTAGTAGTAGTAGTAGTAGTAATAATAATAATAATAATAATAATAATAATAATAGACACATAGGACTTGGAGTTCTAAATCAAGAATTCATCTAGGCTTTGAAGTCACAGCCAGGACGTAAATCCTGAGGCTCCTCCAAATCAGCCCTGTTTCAAAGGGAGTGGCAGAAGGACTTGAAAGATGAGCCTCTCCAGTAGGCTCTTCTGAGGGTGCGTTGGGCACACTCACAACCCCTGTCTTTCCCCATACAACAAAAGCTTGTAGCTTCCAAGGGCATGGACTGGATGGAGAGAGAAGCTGAGACCTCCTAGGGAAACCACAGGTTTGGTTGTCCAATAAGAAATGTGATTCTGAGCCACAAGCTGTTAAAGACGGAATTATCTGGCCTGCCTGGCAACTCAAATCTAATCCTTCCATGGCTGTATCCCCACAGTTGCAGCCTGGGCAACTACCCCAAATTGACAGGCACAGATGCGCTTTCACAGGTAGAAAGGGATTATCTCGATCCCATTGCCTTTGTTCATATCTTCACTCAAAACTTTCCATCCTGCAGGGTTTGACAGAGAAAGTTGGTTGTAGTCCTGCATCTAATTTCCCGTCTCTGTTAGGGGGAGGATTCATCTCAAGTCCCCATTACAATAAACTTGTTATAAACAACAAATAAATTATGTTTGTTAATACATGTTGTTATAAACAATAAATATTGTTGTAAGCAATAAATAAAATCCCCTGAACTCTTCGTTACTACAGTAAACCTAGGGTCCCGTGTAGGGTAAAAACAGATGGTTCATCCTCCATGCTAGAATGCAGTTTGTGCTTACAAGTGCAGACCTTCCGAATCTGTGGTCTTTGGGAATCTGGATTCCTAAGTGCTTAGCCAATTAAGAAAAATCTATTCTTATTACTTGAATTTTAGCTTCCTGAATTTAACGTTTTCTTTTATGGTCCTTCAGTATTTGTCAAAATCCTGCATCACTGAACTCCTAGGTATAAGCCTTCCTTATAGCTACAAAACTCCCAATATTTGTCTTTTAGAATTTGAAATTTGTTATCTTTGCTGTCTTAGACTTTGAAATGGAAACATATAGTCAGCATCTCTAAGAGCATGTCTGGTGTCAAATTCTGGTTTTACTAAAGCATGAAATTCTTGGATAAAATTGCCATGAGTTTCCCAACAAGCCAACCAAGTCCTCACTCTTCCACTTGGGTGACCCTTCAGGCCCCTGGTGTCCTGTTCTTGGTTGGTGTGAAGATTAATATAAGAAGTGCTTGGAAAGCCAAGAAGCTACTCTACTGTACGACTGTATTATTATTACTGTTAATGTATTTGCACAATGCATTTCCCCTCACGTGCGGCAATGACACAACCTCATTATTAGTATTTATAAAGGACCTCCATGAGAACAGTGGGACAGAGATGGGTGGGCACTTCTAATTCCTGTTTCCAAGATTTCTCATTTATTTCTGTTGTCACAAGTCAATCTGATTTATATCCAGACACATAAACTTAAGACTCTCATCTTACATGTCACAAGACTGCTGTTCAGAAACCCAGAGTAGCATACTGCAAGGAGCACCACTGGGACAGAAGAAACTTCCACTCTCCAGGTTCATAGTTCAATGCTCTCCATTTTATCAGGTAGACTCTGTTGAAGCTAATCATTTAGAATCAAATTTTATTTGGAAGAGGACTATAGCGTCCTCTCCTTCCAAGAAACCTGTGATATACCAGAAGTAGCATTGATAATAAGAAAAACTGAATCTGTAATTTGCCTGTGACTTGTTTCTTTTCCTACTAACTTCACGTAGGCCTAGCACAGCAGTGTGCCCCTGTCTTCAGCCATACAGCCCTTCCTGCCACCACTCCTTGTAGTGACAAATGAGGGCACAGTAGGCGAAAGCAAATTGATTTCTTATAGTATGTAATCAGGATTCTGGGGAGAGAATGGAGGATTTAAATAAATTTCTTCTAATTGTAGGGATGGTAGATTCGGTAGATTCATCAAATACAATTTCATTTGAGTTCCTAAATCTCTCCCAAGACTCTGTTTTAACGTGTAGACAGATCCACAAAGTGTGTGTGTGGGGGTGCAGTTTAACCAAGCAGTGTCTATTGGGGCAGACCTTGATTTTTCTTTGTCACATCTAGTTCATCTTCACAGGGACCATAACTATTAGAGTCAGATCACCATCCCAGTGGCAATGCCACATACGTTGCTTTTAGCTTAATCTTATGACATCTTTAATGTGCCCTGTAGTTTTGGCCAGCGTCCATTGAAGAAGGTGCAAAATGTGATTTTTTTATTTAAATGATGTGGAGTATAGAGTATAAACATTTTTGAGTGAACATTAGTTAGCCCAGATTAGGTAAATGGGATAAATGAGCAAAACAATCTTGTCTTCATCACTAGAGTCTCATCTTCAGCACTGCTGAGGTGGTTTGCCCTTCTGAGTACAAATGCTCAGCATCTTGATTGTTACACACGAACCCTTCTCTCATAAGCTTTCACGGCCTGATTCCTGTCCATACAGTCAGGACAGATGAGTGTAAATGCTCACCAGGGAGTGTGATGGCTTACCGAGCACTGTAATACAGGCTTTAGTGTCTGGAGACCATTTTTAGTGGTTTAGATTATCAGAGCCCCATTTGTTCCTGATCAAATGCTCACATGTTTCTTTAGATTCTTGCAGAGCCCTATTTCTCTGTCCTTTTTGGACCATGCTATGAACATGTGGAGTGTGCGTCCCCCTGGGTCCGTGTGGCTTTGCTTTCCTGACCAACCATCTTATCGTTTTCCTTTTCTTTTGTGTAATTTTTACAAGGAAAGTGTTATTTCTCTGTTCCTGAAATGCTGACAAATGGTGAAATAGCTGTATTTTCTTTTTTTTATGTGGCTGCTGTTTTAGTAGCCAGAAACAAACCAGAGGAATGAGGGAAATATTTCAGCTATTAAGGGGGTACTGGCTCCAGAGAGGCAAGCTAGGCAGCTGGCACAGCATGGCATACCCCAAGGCAAAGGGTTTGAAAATGCGATTATTTGACTAAAGAAGCAGCAGGAGAAACGTTTGCCAAGAAGGAATTTCAGAAGCTCTGCTTGAACATGAGTTTGAGGAAGTGAGAATGCTTTAGTTAGATGGGATTTCTGTTACTGCAGTTGACAGTGGGCTGGCTAGCTCCCTGCTGGCAGATGGTGCCAGGGTGTTCCGCTTGAAGAAATACACTGGGGCAGCTCTGAACCATTTATGATGCTCCATTGTTGCTGAAAAGAGGATGGCAAATGTGAAGGTGTGAAATAAGCGTTCCTCTCCAATTAGAAGACTGAGCCACCCCTGTAAAATGGAGTGGTCACACTGATGACTGGTGGAGATTTAGTTATTTACTGCTTCGTAACAAGTTCCCTTCAAATTAATGACTTAATATTTATCGTCTCCATTTCTGTGGGTCACAGGTTACATTAAAGTGCTCTCTGGGGCTGCCTTCAGTTCCAGACCTGACTGATTCTGAGATCACTCACATGGCCGTTGGCAAGCAAGGGGTCCTTGCCAGCTGTTGCTGGAGTTACTTCATTGACATGTTGGCCTCTCCATAGGGTTACTCACAGAATGAGAGCTTGCTTCCTTCAGAACAAGCGTTCCTAAGACAGAGAGAGAAACAAAAAGGGAAAAGTAGGATGTGAGAGACAGAAGCCATAGTCCTCTCGTAACCTAGGTTTGGAATTGACAACCTATCAACTCTACTGTATTCTCTCCATCAGAAGTGAGTCAAGAAGTCCAGCATACACTCAAGGGGGGAAGGGCCACACAAGGGTATGGATACTGGGAGGTGAGGGTCATTGGTGTCTATCTTAGAGGCTGCCCACCACAGATAGTAACCATAACAGTCAGTATATGAATGTGATTGGCATGACGTAAAATCATTGTTTTGAAAAGAAACTGGTTGACTATATGGATCATAGTCTTCACTTAGCATATTGTTTTGGTTAATGGTAAGTGGCTGGTGTGGAGGCAATGAGAGGATACTTTATTAATCATACAGATGTGTGAGCTAGAGTCCTTAGGTCTAACTCAGGATAGTGGGAGACCAGGCATAGATCTCTCTATATGCGATGAGAAATCTTCTTGGTAATCTTCAGCTAAATGAGGAGTTTAGGTTAGAGTAGAGCTGCCTCTAGAAAGAGCTTGTATCACATCATGCCAAGTCTCCAGGCTCTTCACATTATAGGGCAAAATTTATTGCGTGTATGAGTGTTTGTATTGACTGTCAATACAAACAAATACTTAGTTTCATGAGTCATTTGCTAACTTTCATTATGACTTACGGGAAAATGGTAAGAGCTTAGATTAAAAGGCATATTATTTTCTTAACATATTAGCTCCCTAACAATATTTGCCGAATGATTAACTACAAAAGGGGCTCTGTCCTAGTAGAATTTATATTAGAGAACATCATAAAGCATTAAGGTTGATAAGGACTTCAAGATCAGTTTCCTCCACTCCTTCATGTTCTGGATAAGGAGACAGGCCAGAGCTGAGAATGAGCCAGAGCACTAATTCACTGCTTTACTTATCACAGGCTACGGTGCCCATCAGTGGCACAGGAGTTAGGAAGGCAAAAGGAGAAAACAGATGGCCTTACTTTTCCTCTAGTGATGTGGAAAATCAGTTAGGTTGGGAGACCTTTTCCAGATAACACTTTTAAGTTAACTCCTATAGGTTTTATAGCTATATTTCCAGGAACTAGTCCAAAGCATAAGAGGTGCTTAGTAGAGGAGTATTGGTCTTGATGATAACTAACCAATGGCAAACTGTCCACAGTAGTCGCTAAATGAGTGCTGGTCTTAATGGCTTCTCGACTCTGGTGAACTGCACATTCAGGTTCAGAAACCCATTACAGGGACTAGACTGACTTCTGCAGTCACTACTGTGGGGTCTTTACTGAGGGGATGTTAGCTTTGGGAGTGATTAGGATGTAAAAGTTAAAGGTGATATTCAAGAACAGCACATGGGGAATTTGAACTAGAAGCAAAGATCTTAGTTCTGGACCCAGTTTTATTTCACAAATCCAGTTTGGGAATAAAAAAAATCTCAGGCCCAGTTCTGTACCTTTCTTGAGTGGTAGTTTAATTTTGGGCAAATTACTGGTGTGGGCTAATTTTTTTTAATCTATAAAATTCAAGAATTATATCAATGACTCCTAATCAGCAATGATACCATACCATTATGGCATATGAGAAAACATGTAGATAGAAAAAAGAATATATTCTTCAGTTTGAGTAGTCAGAACAACCAACCTCCCTGAACGGAGGTAAGGCATGATAGTAGAGTTTCCAGACAGAAAGTCAGAGGGCATACACGTTTTTATTAAACAGGACTCAGCTAGAAATACACTGAGAGACTTTGCCTCGATGATCTCCATTCTTTCCAGTCCTAAAGTTTGGAGAGTCAGTGAATAGAAAGAGACAAGGTCATTCAAGGAAACAGTGTTAGAACAGAGAAAGTACTGAGGAAGGAAAGAGCTGGCCTGTAGCGAAGAGTGTCCTGAAGTGATGTCAAGACAGGACACTGGCAGGCAGACACAAAGTTTTCAAACAAAGAACATTGAAACTGGAGGCTTCCATCTACCTGAGTTCAAAGGAGATCAAGATCCCAACTCCAGCCACCTTTCACGGCAGGTCGACTCTCGCCTACCAGTGTTATTTCCAGGACTGAATGTCACTTTCAGGTTCCAAAGTTTATTGCCCAGAGGAGCTTAGTCTTAGGAAGTGGTTCAGGAATGCATTGGTCTCCAATGTAAAGCCAAACTGAATTGTTATTGGCATTAATGTTGAATGGCAAAAAATATCACTGCCATTATTAAATGTGTTTTTAAAAAAATTACATTAGCACATCTCTGTTTTTTGAAAGGGAGGAAAATAGAACATTTTAAAATGACTTCCATTTTATTTGAAATGCCATCTATTTTATACACCCATTAGCATTTTCAAAAATCTGAAATAATTTTATTTATATACTGATTTATTTATTCCGTACTAAAATCTAAATTCTAGGTAAATGTCTGCAGCACATCAGAACTTTGGCTTAAGAATAGGAGGAGACTTGAACTGATCATCCTGACATAAAAATACATGGAGATATTCTTCTATGACCAGAGGGCGAGTTTTAAGCAATATTTTCTTTTACTACAGCTGACCTAAGAGAAGGAAGGGGAAGACAAAGTCTGATAGAGGAATAAGATGTTTATAATGTGAAAGGAAAGAGCAGAGTGTATAGGGAAAACTGGCCTTGAAATAAGCAGGCCTGGATTTCAAGATCCATGGACAGGTCACTCACTAAATGCTGATCATATTCCTGAGGCTCTCTGGCTGTTAATTACATTATTTCCTATAACTGCAAGTTTACAATAGTTTTAGAAATTAGAGAAAATAAATGTATGTTCAGCATAGAATAGTTGTAAAAATACCACTAATGTAACTATTCAGAAAACCCATTAAAAATTCTGAATATAGACTTCTACCTTCTACCTTCTAGTCTTTTGTGGTATGTCAAGGTGGGTATGCGAGGTGTGTGTGTGTGTGTGTGATATTTTCTGAAGCAAAATTAGGGAAAAACAGTTTTGTAGTATAATTCATTCAATTAAGTATACATCATGAGCTATTTTCATGTCTTTATACATTATCAGAAAACTTGATTTAAGTTTTTACTAAATGAGTTTGAGATTATTTGAGTTTATAAAATGAATTTATTATAATACATGTGTACATATATAGATGGATGTGTATGGATGGTTGAATATGTACATATTCATGTATATGTTCATTCTCTTCAGGTTGTTTCTCCATCTCCACAGAATTAATAACAGCCCAGAGACTGGACTGTGTTCACAACTAAATGTCTGTAGATGATCTAATTGGGGGTGGGGGGGAAGGTATGAGGAGAAGATGTGTGGAAATGTGGGTATACATAACTAATATATATACTTGAATTTTTTTTCACAATTGAATCTTTAAGAGTGAGGAAATTGCATCTTGTTGGATTTAGAGAACCAGCTGGGCTGATTGCTATAGGAACAATTTAAATTGGTTTAGGTAGTGGATTGAGGTGGCTTTCTCTGAATAGGGCCATGCTCCTGGGTGGGACTGGGAAGACCATATTCCTGTGAAGAAGAAAGGACATTGTGGAAAGAGAGAAAAGATTAAGAAACCTCCTCTATTGTAAAAGCCCTGTAACACTGAAGACCTTACGACTAAAAGAATTAGAATGGAAAGAAATTAGGAAAGAATGTAAAAGGATTCAGAGTTCAGGCAAGTTAGAGAATCAGAGAAAATTCTAAGTAGAATTACTGCATTTCCAGTTGTTCTAAAACAAAGGATGATCATCTCTTTTGCTTTGACTGTCACTCCTCTGCCCTGAACTTAATGGCTTGGTGTAAATGATCTACTTAGAATTATGTTCACACCCCCTGCTCCCATGCCACGCCATGCCTTTCTCTTGTTGCCCGGCCTGTTCTTTTTTGCTTGTTCTTCCTGAATCTTTCATATATAATACTTAAGTATCAACTCAAGCTCCAGTTTTTATTATTATTATGTTCAGTTAGCCAAAATACAGTACCTCATTCATTTTTGATGTAGTGTTCAACGATTCATTAGTTGCGTATAACACCCAGTGCTCATCACAACACATGCTCTCCTTAATACTGATGATCACCTGGTTACCCCATCCCTCCACCCCCCTCCCTTCTGTAACCCTCTGTTTCCTGGAATCCAGAGTTTCTCATGGTTTGTCTCCCTCTCTGATTTCTTCCCATTCAGTTTTCCCTCCCTTCCCCTGTAGTCCTCCATGCTATTCCTTACGTTCCACGTATGAGTGAAGCCATACGATAATTGTCTTTCTCTGCTTGACTTATTTCACTTAGCATAATCCCCTGCAGTTCCATAAGCTCTAATTTTTAAGGAAGCAATGCCTAACCTTCCACAACGTCCTGTGTCTGCTTCTGTTAATTTTTCTACTGCATGATATGAAACTTTGCCTCTACATATATTTCTTTGTATTGAACTTCTTGAAGGAGGGATTTAGCCTAATTCATCTTTGTAATTCTGATGTCTAACATAATATTTAGAATATTACAGAGACTCATTTATTTAATGGAAGCAGTCTTTCTACAATAAAGCTGGATGCATATGGAATAAATAGAAAATAATCGTGTAATAACTCAGTTAAATTTATTTGAATAACTTAAATCAACTATCATAATAGTAGATGAGGGAGGATTGCCGGATCAAGTATATTTGATGGTTTGCTTCCGGTTTTTTGTTTTTGTTTTGTTTTGTTTTTAACCTCCCATAGAATAAGTTTGCTTGGTTAGTTAAACTGATAGTGCACTAATTGATTGCCAGCTGACAGAGTTGGCCCAGAACCTTGAAGAGTGCAGTTAACTGCTAAAATGAGTCTTCAAGTAATGGCTGAGCACAAGTCCAGTATAGAAAGGTCACTTTATCCAAAAGAGCAATTCTTTAATCCCCGAGACAGAACTCAAGATGTTTTATTCCATTTCTCCCTATACCATTGGCTGTTTTAATCTTAGTGAGTCTACTTATTTGAAAAATGAGTTACCTACCTTATTGAAGAAAATAAAGAGATGTAAATAGGTATCCATAGAGATAAGGTTAATGCACAGGTTGTCATTGGTATTTTCCCTGAATGACCTTTCAAAGAGAATTTGAGGGTCAGTAATCAGTCTTGTGAAAATTGCCACAAGAATTGCTGCACAGTAGTTCTTAGTTCAGTAACATAATAAAATGGGTGTTTCCTATAGACCATATTCCCTTATTTCATGGAAATCAGTTGTTTTACAAAAATGAGGAAAATATCTATGGGCATGGTGGCAGTTCAACTGTACTGGAAATGTCCAAGGAAATTTTTCTCTTGAAAATTTGAACCATTGTACCTCCATTTAGAAAGCTGGGGCTCCAATTTATTTATGGGCATGCCTTATATAAAAATCTCACAAAAGATACAGGAATATAAGCATACCACTAAAGAAAGTCATCAAACTACAAAGGAAGAGAGCAAGAGAAGAAAGGAATGAAGAGAAACTACAAAAACAGCTAGAAAATAATTAGCAAAATGACAGTAAACACATACCTATTGATAATTACTTTAAATGTAAATGGACTATTCCAGTTAAAAGAGTATTTTAACTCTTTTAACAGAGTGGCTGAATGAATGAAAAAACAATACCCATCTGTATGCTGCATACAAGAGATTCACTTTAGATATAAGGACACACAAAATGAAAGTGAAGGTATTCCATGCAAATGGAAACAAAAAGAAGGATAGAACATTTATATCAGATAAAACAGACTTTAAAACAAGAACTGTAATAAGAAACAAAGAAGGGCATTACATAATGATAAAGGGATCAGTCCAGCAAGAGGATGTAACATTTGCAAATATTTTTACATGTAACAATGGAGCACATAAATATATAAAGCAAATATTAACAAACCTAAAGGGAGAAGTAGACAGCAATACAATAATAGCAGGAGACTTCAATACCCCACTTACCAGTTACATTAATGAATAGATCATCCTGGCAGAGAATAAGCATTAGCCTTAAATGACATGTTGAATCAGATGGACTTAACAGATATTTACAGAACATTCCATTAAAATGTAACAGAATTATACATTGTTCTTAAGTGCACATGGGACATTTTTCAAGATAGATTATATTTTAGGCCACAGAACTTCATCTTAAATAAACTTAAGATGATTGATACCTTTCAAGCATCTTTTCCAACAAAAATGAAATTACTCAAAACTGGAAGATTCACAGATACGTGGAGATTAATAACATGCTACTAAATAACCAGTGGGTGAAAAAAGAAATCACCCCAATGTTTATAGCAGCAATGTCCACAATAGCCAAACTATGGAAAGAGCCCAAGTGTCCATCGACAGATGAATGGATAAAGAAAATGTGATGTGTACACACACACACACACACACACACACACACACAAACACACACGCTCTAGAATATTATGCAGCCATCAAAATGAAATCTTACCATTTGCAATGACATGGATGGAATTAGAGGGTTTTATGCTAAGTGAAATAAGTGAATCAGAGAAAGACAATTATCATAATATCTCACTGATATGTGGAATTTGAGAAACAAGGCAGAGGTTCACAGGGGAAGAGAGGAAAAAATGAAATAAGAAGAAACCAGAGAGGGAGACAAACCATAAGGGACTCTTAATCTCAGGAAACGAACTGAGGGTTGCTGGAGTGGAGTGGGGTGGGAGGGATGGAGTGGCTGGGTTAAGGACATTGGGGAGGGTATGTGCTATGGTGAGTGCTATGAAATGTGTAAGCCCAAATCTGATGATTCACAGACCTGTACTGCTGGGGCAAGTAATACATTACATGTTAATAAAAATAAATAAAAATAAATGATGTTATGAAAATTATACTACTATCTCAACCATACACAAAAATTAACTAAAAGAAATAACAAGTCTTGGTGAGGATGTGGGGAAAAGGGAAGTTTCCGAATTATTGGTGGGAATGTAAATTGGTACAACCATTATGGAAAGCAGTATGGAGGTTCCTCAAAAAATTAAAAATAGAATTATCATATGATCAAGCAATTCCCCTTCTGGGTATTTATCTGAAGAAAATGAAGATGCTAATTCAAAAACATATATGTACCCCTATGTTCATTGCAGCATTATTTATAGTAGCCAGGATATAGAAACAATCTAAGTGGCCATTGATTTAAGAATGTACAAAAAAAATTGTGGTGTACACATATACAATGGAGTATTATTCAGCCATAAAAATAACGAAGTCTTATCATTTGCAGCAACATAGATGTGGACCTCAAAGACATTATACTAAGTGAAATAAGACAGATAAAGACACACTATTTGATCACTCTTTAGTGGAATCTAAAAAAGTGAACAAAAAAACCAAGTTCATGGATACAGAAAATAGATTGGTAATTGCCAGAGTTGGAGTGGGGATGGGAGAAATAGGTGAATTTTTTTTTAGTTTAAATAAGTTGAACAAAAAAATTCAAATAAATACACATTGTTTGATTTGCCGATATTACGATCTTGGATATTGTGGATTTTTAATATTTTGCATAAATAGTAAGAGATATATTAAATAAAAAGAGATGAAAATCTCTAGGAAAGTCCAAATATGTGACAATTATTACTCTTTCACTCATAGACTTTATCAATAAAAATAAAGCACTTAAATGCGTTGATGTGATCTAAGTACCCTATCATTATAAATTACTTCCTGTGTTCTCAGGCCTAAAGGTTATTCAAGATCCTGATAAAAAATTAAAGCCATGTGTCACTCTGAAATAAAAGTGTGCAGATGTTTGGAGTATGTTCACCAAAGCATGCAAAAAATATTGCTAAAGTGTATTAACTTTTATTTAAATTGTCTCCCTGCATACAACAGATATCCCCTCTATTCATTTTACCTAAGGAGAGAAAAGTCACCTTTCATGTATTGTACTGGTCTGACTTTTTAATGACCCCAGACGTAACCTAACTTGTTTAACAAATCCTAGAGAAGAGATCCTCTTGCTTTGTTTTGTGGAACTGTTTGGTAGTTATCACATCAAAACTCCAAAGGCAGAAACTTTGGATCCTACTGACATTTTCCTTTTCAGTCCATTACCTTCAGGGCATGGCACTCCAGAGATGGCCCTGCCAGGCCACACTGCCAAGTTTGCTCTGTGGCCTCACAGCTTGAGCATTTATGTTCTGTCCTGAGGTTGGAATGTTCTTTCCTTCTCTGTATCTACTTTGTAGAGTCTCTGTGGAGTCACCAATCTAGTGTGGCAGTGTGAAACTCCAGAAAACTGCTTCTTGGTTTTTCTTGTATCCCTTTTGTGAATGTGCAGGCCTGGCTTCCATACAACCTTCCTCTTGGAGGCCACTGTCTTCTATGCTCTCAAATCTTCTAGAATTTTATAAAGTCTGAGAAGACTGTTGCTTTTTCCCTTGCCGACATTCAGTAAGGCCCTTTGGCATAATATGATAAGACACAGCATGACATCTCACCCTTGATTACCTCAGAAAATAGATCCAGCTCTTTCTCAGTAGTTTGCTTCAATAAAATGAATGAAAAATATTACACTTAAAGTCACAAATAACCTATATGGATAGAGAAAATTATAGTAAAATTGGTGGTAAGATTAAGGCTAATGAAGTATTCAAGACGAAGTAATATATTCAAGTCTTTTTGACTTTTAAGAGTTCATCTGTCCTAGAAGAAAACAAAGGGGTAAGTTCCTTGACACTTGTCTTGGCAGTGACTTACTAGAATTGACACTAAGAGCAAAGGTACCAAAAGGAAAAGTTAACAAGGGGGGGTACCTCAAACCAGAAAGCTTCTGTTCAGCAAAAGAAGCCATGAACAAAACAAAACAAGGAAGGCTGTAGAATTAGAGAAAATATTTGCAAACCCCATATCTGATAAGGGGTCAGTCTGATAAAATATACAAGGAACTCATAAGCTCAATAGCAAAATAATGCCTAACTCAATTTAAAAATGGGCAAATAGACTAAATAGACATTTTTCCAAAGAGATCAATGCAGATGGCCAACAGGTACATGAAAAGGTGCTAAACATCAGTCCATAATCATGGAAGTACAAATCAAAACCAGAATGAGATACTACCTCACACCTGTTAGGATGGCGGTTATCAAAAAACAAAACACAAGTGCACACGTACACAAACAGCTGTTGGTGAAGACATGGAGAAAAGGGAACCCTTGTGTACTGCTGGTAAAAGTGTATATTGGTGGGCGCCTGGGTGGCTCAGTTGGTTAAAGCCTCTGCTTTCGGGTCAGGTCATGATCTCAGCGTCCTGGGATCGAGGCCCGCATCTGGCTCTCTGCTCAGCGGGGAGCCTGCTTCCTCCTCTCCCTGTTTCTCTGCCTGCCTCTCTGCCTACTTGTAATCTCTCTCTCTGTGTCAAATAAATAAATAAAATCTTAAAAAAAAAGTGTATATTGGTGCAGTCACTATTGGAAAACAGTATGGATGTTCCTCAAAAAAGGAAAAATAGAATTACCATATGATCCAGCAATTCAACCTCTGAGTATTTATTATTGTACTTATAACTTTATATCCTGGAGGACATGAAGTGAGTGAGGGTAAGAGGTTAAGTGTGTTTTCTATTATGAGCATGGCAGAAGAGGAAACACATTCTTCTTTCTGTTTCATTGAACAATGTCCATGAATAGATGAAGGGGCTACTTTGTGATCAGCTGGAACCAAAGAAACTCAATGTTCCATGATACTCATTGACACTTATCTTCTCTCCCCATTGATTCAGCCAATTCCTCATCTCTTGGTGTCTCCATCTACTGTTGTATTGATGTAGCACCACAATTTACAATCCCCAACTACTTTGCAGCAATTTAATGGGCCAATTTCATTCCACCTCAGGAAGGTAGGTTGTTTTCAGATGGATCATTTTACAGAAATAAAAAGAGATAACAAGATTTTAGAAACTTTTGAGTCATAGTGTATGTCTGAATTTAAAATGGAGAATTCTCCTCCCTGGAACTTCTATTGAAGATTAGCATGAAAATTGAATTTCAAATCTTATAGAATAGCAAGTTAATAATAGTCATCATGTATCACTCTTTGCAACTAATCTTTTGCTTTCCATATTCCCTGAGGATGTCTCACCATTAAGCTCCATTTAACTATGGAGATTTACTACCTTTGTTGTGTGTGACAGAGTCATTAAACAATAACATGGGATAAAGACTTTTTTCTTTTGTTACCTGATGGAATCAGAAACGCTTAAAAAAAAAAAACAAAATTTCAAGTCTCAACATTTTTAATATTAATACTGGGCCCTAAGTAACAACAGTAGAGTCCATTGTGATCCCAAACTGGAAAGGGTTTAGGGCTCATCAAGCCTACTTCCTTCATTTCAAAAGCATGAATCAGTAAAAGATGTGTGATACAAGGGTGAAGAAAGTGGGCATGTGCCTCTGTTTCACTTGGAGCTCATAGAGTAATCCCCCAAGTTTGGCTATCTTGGCAGCATTTGCAGAGTGAGATGTCAGCTAGGTCTGAAAGATCTAGAACTTCAGATTTCCTGTCCCTTCAAAACTACAATAAATTTGGTGCTTTGCTTTGAAAAAGATCTGAAATTTGCTTGTGGGTAGGATATTGGAAGGGATGCAGCTCGTGAGCTGTTGTGAAGGGTGAAAGGAAAGTTCTTTGGAATCATAAAATTGTAACATTCTGGGTGGGTAGGTGTGGCTCATAACACTCATGATGAACTGAGGTACTCAGTAGGTATTTGATGTGTGTGTTTGGGTGCATTTTGTGTATTCCTATGTAGCTTGGTTCAGTTGGGTGCAATTTGCTGTGTTCATATAGTATTTCTCAAGGATGAAATCCTACATTTGCAAACACAAAATTCATGTTATGCTCCAGTTCTTCCATAAAATAATCAGTTGTACTGACACAAATTCATTTTTTCAAAGCAAGCCTTAGAGCAAAACTGAATGTGTATCTGTGAATGGCTATTCATATATCAAGTCATGAACCATTATACTTATTCCAAGTCACTTAGCTGATTATTGGCTGTAACCTATAGTCACAACAGTTGGACTGTCTTACCAGGTCACCATGCTATCATATTATCTTCTTTTGAATTCAAAGAATAAAGTATAGAATGTGAGCATGCTATGGAAGTTATAAAGGTTCAGTGTAATATGTAACTGGAAGGGCCATGAGTCCTTTATTCTGTTCTTAGTGATTAGAGGGCAATGTTTTGGCTCCATTCCTCTTTGAAAATAACTTTGCTTAATCTTGGAAGAATCAAGTGGGCAGAGATAAAGTAAACCTTGGCCAAGAAGGAAATGGGTAGAACTAGCAACAAGAGGTCATTCCTAGGATTTGAAGAGCCTAGCCAAGTGAGAGGTATGAAAAAGGAAAAAGAGGAAATGGAAAATGTGCAAGACTGACAAAATGTGTCTAATCCCGTGCAGACTAACTTGTATCTTTGTGAAGAAAGCACGTCTGGGTGAGAGTTCTTGCCTTTTGGAGTACATGAAAATCCATGAGAAAGTTTTGTGAAAACTCGGATGTCTGGGGTATAACCTAGTCCTACTGATTTGGAATTTCTTATAGTGGGGCCCAAGTATGTGTATTCCTTACAGCCAAGCAATTTTGGTGAGGCTTTGGGATAAGAACTGTGAGAAGTAGAAGTTGTGTCACCTGAGGCATAACTTTGCCCCTCAGAACCTTGGTTTCTGGGTCTAGCACCTACCTTGCTAACCATACAGCCTGTTTACAAGGATTAAAGTAGTCAAGAAATATGAAACTGATTTTCAATCTGTGAAGCACTATGTAAGGTAAAGTTAAAAAAAATAGAAAAAAAAATCCTGACTTAATTTATAAATATTTTATGGGCAACATGGCCTCCTAGTGTAACACAACTCTATAAACTTATTTTTTCTTGATTTCCATTAATAAAATACAGAGTCAACCAAAAATGCAATCTTTTTTGAACAAGGACTATCTCTTTTACCAGCCTAAAATCAAAATCGATGAATGACCCACGAATCACGATTAGAGTTAGATCTCCAGTGGTTAGAGTGTATATAACAATAATTTTTTAAATTGTATTTTTTAAATCTCTGCCATAACCCCCTTCATTAATTACCCTTTCTCCAAAAATAATTCTTTTATTATGCTTAGTGGGTTTACTTTTATTCAAATTTGTTATGTTTGAAAGTATGCATTTTTAATTTTTATAAATGGGGTTATTAATCATTGTTCTTCCCATGTTTTTCACTAAGAACTGTGTTTTTAAGATCTATTCATGTTGCTTTATATTCAGTTAACCCATTGCTTCTACTAATTTTTTTTTTTAAAGATTTTATTTATTTATTTGACACAGAGAGAGAGGTTACAAGTAGGCAGAGAGGCAGGCAGAGAGACAGGGAGAGGAGGAAGCAGGCTCCCTGCTGAGCAGAGAGCCCAATGCGGGCCTCGATCCCAGGACGCTGAGATCATGACCTGACCCGAAAGCAGAGGCTTTAACCCACTGAGCCACCCAGGCGCCCGCTTCTACTAATTATTTAAATAATATGTACATATGGTAAATTGCATTAGTTGGTACAAATCCTTACCCTTCCTTTTATTGATATTTCTTGCTATGCATATTTGCAGGACCTTTTCATAGGGACAGGGTAACCTGTCCCACTTCTTGGCATAGTCTAAGCCATGTGACTTGTGTTTTATTAGTTGACCAGTTATAAGCAGAAATTTTAGAAAACATTTGTGTATTTCCACTTGCTTTTGTGCCTCTTCCATTATAATAAAAAGACATATAGGTTAACTTGCTGGTTTCAGGGAGAGGAAGAGACTCATGGAGCAGAGGTAACCTGGAAATATATGAGTAAGTCAGCTGGACTATAGATGTATGAGCAAGTCTCATACAAAAGCTTATAATTGTGGAGCCCCACAGATGCATGAGAATAAAACGTATGCTGCTGTAATTTAGCGTGATTATGGCAGTAACTAACTAGTATACTCTGAGAATCTGTGCTCTTGCTGATTTGTATTTCGGAATGTTGATTATAGGAAGGTCAATCATTTGAATCAAAGATAAAGCAACCTCTAATATTCATATTAGTTTTAAAATATAATTTAATGAGTAATAGATATACATAACCTGTCATAGTTTACAAAATGTTTCCATTCTTTTTATCTTTTTTTTCAATTCCTGTGTAGTTAACGTACACAGTTTTAGTTTTAGTACACTACAGTATAGTGATTCAACAATGCCATATATTACCCAGTGCTCATTAAGATAAGTGTACTCTTAAGCCCTTCCATGTATTTCACCCATCCCTCCTACCACCTCCTCTCTGGTAACCATCTGTTTGTTCTCTGTAGTTAAGAGTGTTTTTTGGTTTGTCTTTTTTCCCTTTATTCATTTGTTTCTTAAATTCCACATATGAGTGAAATCATGTTTTCTTTCTCTGACTGACTCATTTCACTTAGTATTCTGACCGCTGGATCCATTCATGTTGTTGCAAATGGCAAGATTTCATTCTTTTTTATGGCTGAATTATATACCACATCTTCTTTATCCATTTATCTATTGTGGACACTTGGGCTGCTTCCATAATTTGGCTATTGCAAATAATCCTGCAATACACATAGGGCTGCCTATAGTCTTTCAAATTAGTGTTTTTGTATTCTTCAGGCAAATACATAGTGGTGCAATTACTGGATCATAGGGCAGTTCTATTTTTAACTTTTTGAGGAATCTCCATACTGTTCCACATTGGCTGTACCAGTTTGCATTCCCACCAACAGTGCGTGAGGGTTCCTATTTCTCCACATCCTCACCTACCCTTGTTGTTTCTTGTGTTGTTGATTTTAGCCATTCTGACAGGTGTGAGGTGATATCTCATTGTGGTTTTGATTTGCATTTCCCTGATGATGAGTGATGTTGAGCATCTTTACTGTGTCTGTTGGCCACTGTAGGTTGTCTTTGGAGAAATGTCTGTTCCATGTCTTCTGCCCATTTGAATGAGTTCTTTATATATTTTAGATTCTCTCTATTGAATATGCCATTCTTTTATTTATTGTGTTATGTTAGTCACCATACATCACTAGTTTTTGATGTAGTGTTCCAAGATTCACTGTTTACATGTAATACCATTCTTTTTTTTAATCTTTCTTTAATCCTATCCACTCAAAGCCATAGGCAGGGTAAATTTTTAAGCTTTTTGTGTCCCTCTCAGTAACTCTTGTATCCCGACTCTTCAAGATAAATCAGTTCCTCAATCTTTCAACATAACCCCAGCAGCTTTACAAGAATATCCAAAATAGTTTTATACCATTGCACTGGTACAAAGCAAGTATTCACCTAACACAGAGAGAGAGTTTACAAATGTGCTATTTTAGGTGGTCCATCTTGTGATCACACCTCTACGCCACTCCACTAGAAACCTAGATGGATACACACACACAAAGAACACTGAAACAGATAATTCCTGTTTCCAAATAATGTATCTCATTTCAACATTGTAAGTTCACAGTCACTTGTACCAACATAAAAATGGCCAATATGTACAAAGGAATTGCAAAAAAATTTTGGTAGTTTGGTGACATAAATATGGAAATGAGAAAATTACTTTGTAGATCTATAATGTCATTATCCAGCTAGAGAAATAAAAGGGAAACGATCCCAGCTCTCTAGAACTGACTATTAGAAGGAAATTACTGTTAGATGCTCTGCAGGTCTCACAGAAAAGTAAGCAAGAGAATCAGGTGGGGTTCCAGTCTTTAGTTTTGGACCTGATGAGGGACAGATGTGAAATGCAAGTGAATGTATCTATTCCAAATTTAACAGATGGAGGATCATCGCCTACTGACCTTAAGATTGGTCCTGTCTCCACTGTCCTAACAAAGAGTCTGTGGCAACCACACAATTTATGGTGGAAAATTTGATTGAAAGGGAATTTTCCAGAGAGGCAGTATGAGACAGAAGAGAAATAAGTGGGTGGGATGTTAAGAGACAAGTTTCTAGTTCTGGCTCTGTCACACATCTTTGTGTGATGCTAGGCAAGTTACTCAACTTCCCTGTGTATCTTTCGTCTCAACTTATATATGAGGGCATTGACTAGGACAGAGATGATAAATAGGATTTTCCTAGGATGCTTACTTGTTTTAGCAAAGTTAGAGAAAGTGGTGGTGTGGGTGTTTTGCCTTTGCCATATCTATAGAGTTGATTTTTTTTTTTTAAAGATTTTATTTATTTATTTGACACACAGAGAGAGATTACAAGTAGGCAGAGAAGCAGGCAGAGAGAGAGGAGGAAGCAGGCTCCCTGCCGAGCAGAGAGCCCGATGCGGGCCTCGATCCCAGGACCCCGAGATCATGACCTGAGCCGAAGGCAGAGGCTTTAACCCACTGAGCCACCCAGGCGCCCTAGAGTTGATTTTTGAGACACATTCCTACTTCTGTGATAAGCTGTCCTCTATGAAAAGTCATCTGTTAATTGTTTTTAATATTACAACAGCATAAGCAAACTTTAAAGGCCAGCATTTCTCCCAACATTCCATTAACAAGATCAAAGCCAGGTGGGAATAATGCAAGGAAAGTATTTTCCTGTGCTGATGGACTGCACAATGAAAAGAAAGTCAAAATAATCCGTCTCTAGCAGCTTCTCAGGCTTCCTCTGCTCTCACACCATTTGTTTAAAAACTATGCTGACCTACCACAAGGCACTGCTTTAAGAATCAGGAACTACTGATCACCTGAGCTCCCTAGAGGAAAGGCCAGAACCTCAGGTTTGCTCCTATAGTTTTCCAGCTAGAGCGGATTGTGTATGTTTTAAAAGTGATAGTTGTGATGTAGCCGCTGCTTTGATATGGTCCTCAGTGGCGCTTGTGACAAACAGTAGCCTTGAACACCAGCCACTCCAGGGAGTAGAAGGAGCAGGGAGGTCAGTGCATGGCGGTAATGTCTAGGGTAATGTGTCAGCTCATAAGTCTTCAGAATGCCCTGCTGCAGAAAACAGCTGCAGTTTGCAAATGTCTAAAGCCTGAGCTTTTTCTGTCTCCTTGTTTTATCCTTGTGTGAAAAATTGTAACTAGATCTATTCCTGCTTGGCCTCAAAGGCAACCCATTTAACAAGTAGGTCCTGAGCCTTCCAGGTATTGGAGAAGAAATGTGATGTATCAACACCCTGCAGTATTTCATCTTACAGAAGCTCAGACTGGCCTGTTTTCAGCCTCCCTTGCTCTGTCTCTGGCATTGGGTGTGCTGCCCTATCCCCATTAGCGTGTCATTAGTGCCATTAATGAAAATCCAGTTTTACACACTGAAAAGTGATCTGAAGCAGTCTTGAGGAAATGCCATAAAGGCTTCCCCTGCTGTTAGCAGGAGCCTTTGGCACACCTGCAGTTTTGACAGGGCTCTTAAAAAGTTCTCTCTCCCTGGATGGAAGGAGGTGCAGCAGTTATAAATAGTATAATAAATAGTAGGAATAGCTTCATTCTGGGGCTGCAAAATCCCTCCTCAAAGTCTATATAAAGCCCATGCATTCTGTGATGAAAAAATAAAATGTTAAGGTTTTGTAGTTTGAGGAAACTGGCTATTAACTCCAGGAACAGGAATTGTATGCCAAACCCAGCAGTCTTAAACAGTCCTCTGTGGCATTTTCCTCAAGCAAAAGTAAAGCACAAGCTGCTAATTGAAAATCATCATTGGTTTAATAATAAACTCAAGTATAGATTCTAGTGTTAGGGAATCGTTTTATACTGGGAAATATTATGGAAAGAAGGCAGAAGCAGTAATTTTAATTCAAAAACTCTATGTAGGGGCATCTGGGTGGCTCAGTCGGTTAAACATCTGCCTTTAGCTCATGTCATGGTCCCAGGATCCTGGGATCAAGCCCTGTGTTGGGCTCCCAGCTCAGCGGGGTGTCTGCTTCTCCCTGTCCCTCTGCCTCTCCCCCTGCTTGTGCTCTCTCTCTCTCTGTCAAATAAATGAATACAATCTTTTAAAAAAACAAAAGACTCAATGTAGAATTTCTCAGTGAAAGTAGAACATTGAAAGGTAAAGTCACTTCATTGAGAAATACTCCTATCTTGAAATAGAGAAGGTGGAAATGATCCCTCAACATTCCTGTGTGTATAAAAATAAGGTATACTTCTGTACCTTCTTAGACCAGCCTCTCACCAAAAGGCACTTAGAACTGTGGCCATGAGCATGGAGAAGAGAGAATGGGTCCTTTGGGTGAGACGTTGATGAAAGACAACCAACCTGATAGGAATAGAGTTTTTCTCCTTCTGTGGTGCTGCCCATGGGACTTGTGGGTCTGCTCAGAGCCTAAGACAGAAACCCAGAAACAAAAATGACAATTCACTGTGATCACAAATTAACAAAGTGATGCAAGGAAGACAAAAGAGTCAGTGATGCTGCCAAACTTTTTAGTGCTTTCATCTTGATACTGAAGCCAAAGTGTTATTCTACATGGTTGTTCTTGTGGCTTTGTCTCTGACAAGTTGCCTGCTGTCCAGCGTTCTAAGGCAGATTGTTTAGCCTCCCTGACACATCATTGTTTCGTCTGTGGTGAGAATAATAAACTCAACATATCTCACAGGACTGCTGTGATGAGTAAATGGGATATCCTACCTCAACAGGTAGACAGATGTGACACTTTTCTATTGTAAATATTTAAAGACCTTTCTGATGACACCTTTGCCACATTGGTGGGAAAAATGGCAATATGTTTGATATCTTGAATGTGCACAAATCTAGGGCAAAAATGCTAGGACTTTCTAAATACTGTATCATGATGATTAATTCTAGTTCAGAAATCAGATTTCTGATTTAACAGATCTGAACTTCATCATCTGGGTAACTTTGTACATGACGATAAATTTGTCTAAGCCTCAGGGTCCTTTTCTGTAAAATAGGATAATATCTAATAGGACTAAGATGTTATGTATACAACTTAAATTTCAGCCCAGTGACTTGCACTAGGAACTGCTCAATAGCTTTTTATTACCTATTCAATATAAAGTTATTTTTATATATAATTGATTTTTAAAGGACATTTGGATGTGGATAAAACTACAGCTTTAGAGCTGTATTGAGTATTTAAAAAAAAGAGTATTTAAAATTTAGCCTAAAACTATAGGAGAAAGAAAATCTCACAGTAATATATCCATAAGTCATCCTTTGAAGGAGGAAAACCAGATAAATCACAAGGGGAAGTTGGGTTTTTAATCTCTCGTGAAGTAATATTTTCCACTCCTATTTAAAGACCTTCTTAGTAGATACTTACCTAGTTAGTGCCTGGTAGATATTTCCATTGATATGGAACTCATTACATCGCAAGTCATCAGATTCTGATTTTCAGTAACTTCTATTTTAAAATAGATTAACCTTATGTACTCCCCAAATAAGCTTACTTCTTACTTTCACCTTTGTGACCCAGTTTCAGATCTGTTACAGTCCTTAATCAGTCTGAACTCTTATCCATGACAACTCTTCACATATTTGAGGTCCTAAGAGAAAGTTTTCCCTCCTAGGAAGTTATAAGGTAGCTCATTAAGTAGTGGGAAAGAACAGTGATTCTCTTTACTAGCTCCCTCTCCTTGTGGTAAACACATCTAGAGGTTTGTAGGGAGGGCTCTCTCTCCCTGTTCCTGATGTTGGGGCTTGATGGGCATGAGGGAGTAATTCCCTTCCAGCTAGTAAGCAAAGGTCAATTCTGAATATTTCTTTTTGAGGGGTCATTCCAAGGTCTAGATTTAAAGAGAAGTGCTAGAAACTCTGGCTATGACCACTAGTAGGATTGGCTCTATAATTTGTAGGGGTCCTTTTTCAGAAAGATTAATAATTTGAAAGTGTTGATGACACAGCATTAGGACCTTGTGCAGGTGCGCAGGTCTAATGCCCATGAAGCTGGCCCTGGCTATTGGTTAAAGTAATCCTTTTAACTTAATTTTATGAGTTGTGAACTTTAGTGTTTCCAATTCTATCTGTCCTAAACCAATGTGTAATTCTTACCTGGCTATAAAGTCAAGTCAGGTTTAGAAGGGAGATGTGTGGTTTGTCAGGTCACTTATAATCCTAATAGAAGCAATGATTATCTCTTCAGAATATTCTTTTCTGTAGATTAAGAAAGTTTTGACAATTTAATGGAATATAATAAGCCTTTAAATGGATATTAATGTTCAGTGATATGTTAGAAAATTATAATGTAGTGAAATAAAAAGCAAAATATAACATTAAACAGAGAATGATTTTAATTACTTAAAAATTCCACAGACACAGCTTCTAAGAGATGCTCACACAGTAATGAGAATAGTTGATATATTTGGGTGACAGAATTATGCAACATTTCTTTTCCCTTATAAATGCCTTTGAATATTGGAAATTTTCTAGCATTCATGAGGATGAAAGGGTCTGCTAAGCAGGATGAATTGCAAAACATGCATCCATTAATATTTTGTGGTGAAGATTTGGAATGAAAAAATGATAAAATCTTCTAGTATATGGAAATTGGGAACAGGTTTGTGCAAGGAAGAAGTAATAGTTACATTTTACAGTACTGTTTTCAAATATGAAAATAAAAATCCAGACTTTCAAATACGGATGAATTCAGAAGTCTTATCACACCTGGACTTTGTGTAAGAGATACGGTACTGAATATGATAGAGACAAAAAAATCCAGTATATAAGAAAGAATAACGAGTTATGGAAATCATGAAATCTTATTGATAACCCTGCATAAGTTGTCAAAAAATGCAATAGGAAGGAACTTTCTATTGTTCTCTTGTCGAATAGGAAGGAATTTTTGGGTGAGTAATATTCCCATGAGAATTAATGCATTAATGTTGGATGTAGATTAAATAGCTAGAGGAATACCTAACCCATAGTAAGCAAAAAAAAATT